>JAUCBJ010002745.1:0-35981 GCA_032718475.1 Nemertoderma westbladi | reverse complement strand
ATTAAGGCAGAGCGGTGTAAGCTTAAGAGCTAGAACAAAGTATAACATCAAACATCAGAGCACACACAAAGCAGCTTTACGTACTGCTGGACTGGTGTTGAACATGTAGACCATCATACTGTCCGAGAGTGGACCACACTGTATATATAGGGCCAACTGTACAACGCGAAATTAAATACAATGAGGAATAATTCTCGTTGCGACATTATGCCGGTCTTACGCCTTCACCCTAATATAACAATTTTATAACAACTCGCAGGCCGCCCCTCCCCAGTTTTTTTCAAATTTCAATCAAATGTTGCGACATTTGGTGTGATGATAGTTCGACACTGTTTATTACTGTGTCTGGCTGGTCGGATTGTTCAATTTTCAACTTATTACTTCGCAACAGCCATCCATCCATATTTATTTAACACTATTTAACCACATCCATGGGCTTTATTTTTTTCAATTTTGGAATATTATCAAGATACAGTATCATAATAACCGGCTTCACCTGAAGATTCTGAATATGAAATCCGTTTTCAATTAGAAAATAATTGCCGGTGATGTTGACAAAATTCAAGTGTGCAATTTGGAGTTAATGGCACAAAATGTGCTTCAAACACCAAATATGTGTTTGGAGTTTTGAGGGGTTAAAAATTCATTTAATTTAAAACATTAATGAAAAGGATCAGGTTACAGTGGCTTTGTTTTCTAACAAATTTTCACCACACTCACATTGAGACTTAAATCGCAATAATTCTGCAGTCCTACGAATTACACAAAAAATCACATCACAAAAAATTGAACATAAAAAATGTCATATTATATCATTAAGATTTGTAGAAAAATTTGGGGTGTGGGTAGAAGGGACCTGCGGGCCAGACACTATATTCCAAGAAGTGGTTAAATTTAACATTGTGATTTTTAAATTTATAATGAAACTGTATACACCATATCCGGGAATAATATAGTGTCGTTATTCCGGTACCTGGACGCGTATTCCCAATCCTTACACTAGTAGTAGGAACACATCTTGAATTGTAGCCTGGGATTGGTTAATGAACTATTATTTGATTGGACGTTGAAATCATGTAAGGAATGGGGAGAGGGGTCGAACTAGTGTTAGGGTTTTATACTCAGTTGGCAGGTAGAAAGTGTTCCAAACGCTGTAAGGAATGGAGAAATTGGGTGAAATCATGTAAGGGTTATTATACCAACAGTATTAGAAGGGTAGACTTAGTGTCTAGGGATACATTCCTTTGCATGACATTGTTATTGCCGTGAGGACCAGCTGAGCACAATCTTGGGCTTATGGAGCCATCCTTGTGCCATGGAGACAATAAGCATGATAGCCCATGACTTTCTTGAGACGCCTCTTAAAGAATGTTTTTGTTAAGCTGGCATAGCATCCCAATGACTGCTAGTGTCAATGCGGCAGGACGATTATAGTCGTAGTTGCTTAGGACATAGTCGTTCTGCTACACCAGCCTGTGCATCCAACTGCACTAGCGCGCGGACGAGTAGCTCTTACATTAGGAAGTAAACGGATGCGTGCTGTGTTGCTGGCCAACCTGCGGTACTGATAAGACTTGACGCGCTAAAAAACGCTCTAGAAACCTGTCGATAAACATAAATGCAAATCGAACAAATGCTAAAGACATTGCAAAAATTATGAGTTTATTTCATTGGAGCTTTTATGTTTACATATTGTGAAATGCTTTTATAAATTTAAATGAAGAATTTCAATATTAAATACTACCAGTAAAACTACTTTATTATTATAATCTATTCGATCGGAAAAGTCAAGGAGTAAAATGGTGTGTAAAACGATTCCTTATACAACATTATTTCCACTCTAAATATATGATATACTGCTATTCGTATATATTTTTTACTGTCACCTGACAATGAACCGTTTAATAGGCAGATAACCCTTACATGATTTCACCCACTTTCTCCATTCCTTACAGCGTTTGGAACATTTCTACCTGCCAACTAATTATAAAAACCCTTACACTAGTTCGACCCCTCTTCCCATTCCTTACATGATTTCAACGTCCAATCAAATAATAGTTAATTAACAAATCCCATGTGTTAATGCAAGAGGTGTTCCTGGTAGATACGGTTTCTGCTAATCTCTTCAACGAAGGTGAAAGCTTTGGTGCTGAGGACGATATTCCATTACAAGGGTACACTGAAATGCTGGAAAGGTTTATTAATAGAGAGAATCTTGCAGACGATATTCAGTTAAATACGGAAGTTACTTGAATTGATTACAGTTCGGGAAACAGATTATTGCAAGGACTTCTTCCAGTTACAGTAACTGCAAAAGAAACAAAGTCAAACTTAAAGAAATCGATGACTGCTGATAAGGTTTGTTAGTTTCAATACAACCGAAACGAAAAAACATATAATAATTATTTTAATAATTAATTATCAGCCTACTATTTAAGTTATAAATATTAACAACACCCCCATTAATTACTAGGTCTGCATATTATAGTCTGTATTTGTTACGGTTACTTCATTATTGATAATTTATTCATTATTAATTAATTATTTTGTTTCACAAGTTCGTACCTGTTGTATTATTAATTGTTATTACAATACACAAATATTTAATTTAATGGTTAATATAACAATTTCACTACTCATTGGAAATAATTTGTACGGCTTTCGGCTTTCAATTCCAGGTTATAGTATCTGTCCCATTGGGGGTGCTAAAGATAGGAAGCATAGAGTTCAACCCGGAATTGCCGGATTCCTACCAGAAAGCCATTGACAACATCGGTTTCGGACTCCTCAACAAAGTCCGGGTAGAGTTCACGGAATCTCCGCCTCTCAGAGTTCCAGACACTCTCCAAATTACAGGTTTTCGGATGGCCAGGCGAACCGTTTCCCTGCTGTTGTTCGAGTCAGTTCTATAGGCCAAAATGTCATATGTTTATGAAATTGACTGGTACAATCTTAGACCACCCCAGGTAGCATATCCATCCATGTCCTTGGGATATCCCTAAATGGGATTTAGCCGCCCTCTAGCGATTGCTGGAAAAACTTTCTTTGGGGACATCTGTAGATATTCCGGGGACCAGGGATATAACCATGGGAATATCCCAAATTAGTCCATTTAAGGATATTCCTGGGATATCCCTTTTATTTTCTACTCTGGACACCCCAGACTACTTCACAGCCAGCCTATAAAAAGTATGTTAAAGTCAGTAACCAACTGAATTTAGTAGCTGTAATACATAATGATACTGTAGGCCTACTAAAACCTAAGATTAGTTTTATCGTATTTAAATCAAATGGGTGACGTTGTAGAGATAACATGGCGTGTGACGAAAATACGTTCAAGATGATTACTAGAGATCGTAAAGGCCGTCCAACTCGCGTTCCTCCATGTTGGAGCGGATGAAATATCGAAGGTGGCGGCGTCCCTTTGACTGACAAGGAAAAGGGAGCGACTTCAAAACATGTATCTCTACTTAAATATTAAGATTAATGAAAATAATAATTAATAAAATAATAAATTTATATAGCACCTTTCCAAAGATAAGTACAAGACTCTCACATGGCAATATCTACATGTGATTGTATCAATATTATATTATTATTCAACACTGGTTCAAAATATGATAGACTAACAATTACTTAAAATAAAAACAATCATGTTGTGACTACAATAACTTTACTTTAAGATACAAATGTTTTTAGTTTTAAATTTTAGTGACTATATACTTTTGGCTCTAAGAACCCACAACGCAAGAATTCATGTGAATATAAAACTCGTACAGTTCGGCGGGGTGGGGGGGGGTGGTTGTTTCATTAAAATCTGAAGTATAGAACACCGGCACACTCTACAGTCAATTATAATGGGAAAGGATAATTCCAGCTTTATTTAGAAGGTGACTTATAATACCTCGGTTATATCGTTACCGAATAGGGTTATCTGTGATGGTCGAACCTGATAGGGCCTTCATCAGTTTCAAACCTGGTCGCCAGTTTCGAGTAAATTAGCATTATTCAGGAAACTTTAACTTCTGAAGACGCCGCGCTCTATTTATCTGTAAATTCAGAAGATGCTTCATCTGGATCTCTTTCCTTTTTACATCGCTCGAAAGACTTTTGTACTGTAGTTACAGCAGTTACATAAGTCAGTCATCTACTTCAGTAATCATACAACCACTACCGGTACTACAGTAACGTAGAATTCGTTTTAATCATTTTAATTATTTTTAGTTTAAATTTCAAAGCAATTGGGCCTCCCTTGTTATTTCGCTTAGGGTTCGTTCCTGTTTATCAGCTGTAAGGAGTTCTTCTAGTGAACCCTCGATCTCCAGAGCAGACCTGTAATGCCATTTCTCCTGAAAATTAGAATTCCGTCAATCTATTCGAAATCCATTTGCAACAGGATTAATTGGAAGGGTGAGTTAAATGTAGTGACTCCCCAACTGTCTCATCACGCCTCTAAAAGACAATAACTAGTCTTGAGGATAAAGCAAATGAAATGAGCAAACGAAATGTAGGGTTGTATCGTGTATGACAAACCAACAGATAATTAATTAGCTAATCTAATCTAAATAACATATTTCACCAATAGCAATGTTTCCGAGGTTGGACTTATGAGGAGATTAAAATTCGTCCCTCGCCAGTGGAAAATCGACGCTAATAACAGCTGATTACTCCCAAAAATGGTACTGTAACCTGTTCTATCGACTTTAGTTTATTGTTTTGGTTAGAGCGTGCCACTGTAACCTGTGTTCCTTTCCCTTAATTTATAATTTAATATTAATTTTTAAGACAAAATATTAATTCACCGAGATGGGATTTGTATCAAGTTCATCCCTTCTCCATGTCTTGCCAAACAGAATCATGGTTTCATTATTCTAATGTGTTAAAAAATAAAATTAAGTAATTAAATACAGTAGTTTACTACTGTATTTAATTATTTTAATTAATTTATTTATTTTATAAGAGTACAAGAGTATCGAAAAACATCTCCTTCCCTTAAAAATCATATTAGGTAGGCCTATTGGAAGATAAAATAAATGTTTACAATTATTATCACTATGATATTTATTCACATCGCTTCAGGCACATGGAATAATATTATAATTTCACACAACAATTCCTTGGCCTACAATAATATCAATATACTTAGAATTACAGTCTTTCCCGTTGACCAAGACATATAAATTTCCGATACGAAAATACATAGCAAATATCCATTAAAAATTCCCTGAATTGAATAGAATACTGTATTACAATATAGCACGTTTACTTTACATTAAAACAACTCTATCTGTTCGTCAACCTACGAAACAAAAATGGAAATCAATATGGGTGCCAACAAACCAAAGAAAGGAATGATAATTAAGGTTCATCTCCTGCAAAAGGGCCCATCTTCAGATGGTCAAAATGCATGCAGCTACAGATTGAAAGCGTACATAATTCATTCTGACCTACAGTAAGACACTAAGGAATGATACATTTAGTTAATTTGGACTGCGAAATGGATGTAGGACATTCGGTCCCGGACAATTCGGTTCCAAAACACTAAATACATGCGACCGAATTTTCCGGGACCTAATTGTCCTGCTTCCCTGGAAAATAGATATTTTGCAGAACTAAATATAATATTGGTACTGTAGTATATGACCAGACCATAACATGGACCACTAAACATAGGTAATTAAGTTGAGTATATTCCATTGCCTATCAATTATTGTTGTTTTTACGGGATTGAATCAATATCTCTATCAACGCTGTGTCTCACAACATAATACGAGCACTGCAAAATGTTTTGTTTAACATTAATCTGTATAATAGTAATAATCGTATTCAACTGAGACAACATCAGTTTCGTTATCGAAATCCTTTGCGAAGTTCTCCATGAGACCTGTACTATTAGATTGCTCATCAAACCCTCGCATTATACTCAAGTTCGATGTCAAAATAAAAACTGATGTGAATATAAAACACATGATATCGAAGTATTTTAATATTCTCAAACACATACGGATTTCTCTTTGCCTTATGCGAAATTTTCTAGTAAAACATTCGATATTTGTTTTTGGTTCTATTTCCACCTTCCGTTTCTCACTTTCACATTGCTCTTTCAATTCGATATCTGTTTCACCAGCAACGAAATCATCTGTTTCATCTGTAGAGCAATTATCATCCAATTTGTGAAAAATGTTGTAGAGTTTTTGAATAATAACGCAAATAATTACAGTCACTATGGTAATAAGGACATTCATATAGTAAAGTTGGCTGAGCAGGGGTTCCGGTTTACCTGTTGGTGGAACATAATCCTGGACCATAACCAGATTCAGCAGTTGGGCAAAAAACAGTGCAGATATCAGACTGACTCGA
The DNA here is from genome assembly GCA_032718475.1 of Nemertoderma westbladi. Taxonomy (NCBI): domain Eukaryota; kingdom Metazoa; phylum Xenacoelomorpha; order Nemertodermatida; family Nemertodermatidae; genus Nemertoderma; species Nemertoderma westbladi. The sequence continues at coordinate 29,621 of JAUCBJ010002745.1, read as the reverse complement.
TCGCCCTCGTCGTGTGGAAGGATAAAAACAAATGGAATAACTGCGTCGATAACTAGGGAAGGAAATATAATGATTTTGATATAGAATGTTGGCATTCTGTTGATAGTAATTGCAAGACTTAGTTTTGTGTATGTATTGTTACTGGGAGTTTGAAGCAATTCGTTAACTGATTTGTTTGATCTGGCCTCTTCTTTTTCCCAAATCCATTGATTAGAAGCGAAACGCACAGATGTCATAATGTTATTCATATTTGCCGCCCATTGGATATTGACCTCTGAGTCATCGTAGATCCACGACGCGAACTCAAAGACCAGAATCTGTATATCGAACGGGAAAAAAGTTGCATTCAATAATTGGGAAACTTCCATTTTAAATCGTTGGAAATGTTCAATATTTCCATCAGAGTGTAGTACAGCGTAATCCACTGTATCTCCCTCAGCCCGTTCCAACAGATTTAACATCGTCACTTCCGGTTTCCATACTTGCGTTGGAGATATAGTCAGCTGTTTAATTCCACTGTAATCATTTGGATCCCATTCCAAGTTGACATCGTTCCAAGAAACCAACGTCCAAGCAGAAAACGTTGCAGAAGATTTAACAATGTCGACAACAGAAATACTAGCGATTTTACAGGAAACTAGAACGTCGATAATATCAGTAACTTGTCGTACAGGTCGGAATTCTTTGTTGTATTTACTGAATAAAACGGCTTTGAGCTTCGTTACATTTGCTTGTAAAAGTGAAGCAGAATTTTCAGATTGAACCGTCACAAATAACAAAATCAACAGCAAAGTTATAAGATTTGGAGACATTTTTCTAGAAATATTAATGGCTGACTGTAAAGAATTGCATTGGTTCTCCCTCCCTCCCTCCCTCACTTTACTTTCGTTGAGCGGTTGGAAAGGTCCATGTGGGACCAAATAAACCAGACTTTCTGCTTCAATTTTCACTTTGCCGTTTGTTCTCATCATGTGAACAATACCAGGTTTTTACTACAAACCCAGGTTACAAATAAGGGCTGGAAACTAACCAAAACAAGAAATGATTTATTATATACTGTATACCTGTTTTTAGAAAATAAAATAAAGACAAGTACGCCCACCACGTGAAGAATACCAGGATTTCACTTTTCGGTCGACTTTTTATTGGAATTTTATATATGAAGATTTTTTATTTTTTTTATTTTATCTTTATTAAGTGTTTTATACCGCTTATTTATGTCTTATAACCTGTACATATACTAATTCGTATATTGTTTTGGTTAGATTCAGCCCATTCTGTAACCTGTGTTTTTGGTGAAAACCTGGTATTCTTCACATGGGGGTAACTGCAAAGTGAAATATAACGGCAGAAAGTCTGGTATTCTTCACATGGGGGTAACTGCAAAGTGAAATATAACGGCAGAAAGTCTGGTATTCTTCACATGGGGGTAACTGCAAAGTGAAATAGAACGGCAGAAAGTCCGGTATTCTTCACATGGGGGTAACTGCAAAGTGAAATAGAACGGCAGAAAGTCCGGTATTCTTCACAAGATCCACGAAATAACCTTAATACGGATAAATAAAAAATACAAATCCTTCATATATAAAATTCCAATACAAATTGTACCGAAAAGTGAAAACCTAGAATACTTTACATCGATAGAAAGCTTGGCTATGGCTATCTTATTTATTAGAAATCACGCTAACCACGAATACTAAGGGCGTGGGTAGAAAATTCAAGAATTACAAATTTACAACGACATCTAAAATTACCAATTTATCTAACTTGAATATGTTTTAAATCTAATCAATTTTGTTAAAGAAATAATCGATTTTATAATAGTCATAATTTCAAAATGTTTATTCCGGAATTCATTAGCTATCTCGGCTATCAACTTTTCTAGCATATAACCGGTTTAGAGTTCATTGACTCCTTGAGGTTCTTGGGCAGTGCAGCAGCTACAATAAATTGACTGCAGGGTAAAGTTACATAGGAAGGATTTACATTATGGCAAACCGAACATTGCCACTCACAGTGCAAACTGTGTAGGTACAGTAGTATATAGATATGCAGAATTAGAGGAAGTCATCTAGTGCAGCCATGTGTTTATAGTACACCGTGTTCACAACAGAAACATGTGGGGCGAGCCTTAGCGAACGGACACTGTTAGGGGTGTGTGTCAATAATGGCCGAATTCTACTACGGTCGGCATGCTGCATTGCAGCTGCTACATTATACTGTATATATATTACATATTAAGAATGCTGTGCCGGCTTGTCAGCAAAGATGCGCCGCCACAACTCCCTATCACGCATAACATTTGCTATATCATCCGCATCTTCAAGGCCAGTGTCCTTTAAGATGCGTCTCAAGAAAGTCATGGGATGTCCACCATGCTTATTCATTACTCCATGAGGCCGCCAATGCACAAGATTATGCACTGCCTGGTCCTCACAACGAAAGCAATGTCCTGCAAAGCGGAGGCGGTTCCGATCAACTGTCAAGCTAGGGGAGATTAATGGAATACCACCAATGTAGTATAGAGTCTGGTTGGAGATGTGTGTATTGTACTTGACACAATGAACCCGGCGCAGCATTCTTGTGAAAGTGCCATCCAGAGATTTGGTATCCTCTGCAATTAGAGCCTAGCATGGACTCCCATATAAGTGTATTGGTACTACTGCTGCCATAAATAATCGAACCTTAAGGTTCCATTATATTCTATGAGACTTCCAAATCCTGGACAGACTATTTAACGCTGCCCATGCCTTCCCCTGAGCTATCCTGACGTCTTCACCTGACTTTCTGATCCATGATCCCAAGTAGCAGAAGTCATCCACGTGCTGAAGCAAGCCATCCTTAGAGCTTACCCTTAAAATCAGACATTTCTTGAGGGCTGTCTAGGTTGACTGTCATGATTTTGGTATATTTGGAATTTACAAACAGACCAACACTAGAAGCAACCTACTCTATTGAGCAGAGGAGCCTTTGGGCTCCCTCTAGTGAATGGCCAATTAGTTGTTGTCAAAACAATAAACGCAACTGTGTTCATTTCGCATGTGAATGATATTTATGTACAGTATATGGGTGTGCATGTTTTGTTTTGATATATTGAGAAACCGTTGAAGTTAAATTTCAAGTGAAAGGAACATGTTACAATGACGCGTTTGGCCAACCAAAACAATAAACGCAACTACGTTTCGTTCGTCAATGAATGATATTTTTTTATATACGAGTGAGTATATTTCACTTTCATATTTTAAAACGTCGTGTAAGTTTATAATTCATGAAAGATAAATCAGGTTACTATGGCGCATTTGGCTAACCAAAACGATAAACGTTAACTGGATTTCGTATTTGAATGATTTCGTTGTTGAGATCCTTTCTGCCTGTCGACAACCTCCGGCACCAGTTACAGTGTCCACATTTACAACGGTATCTATGAATTTGTATTACAGCGAGTATGCATTACAATATCCTGTAGCTACTGTTAGCCGAGGAATCATGCAATCAGTGCAGCAGTATAGTTATTTTAATTACCACCACTACTGGTGAGATAGCATAAAAAAAAAATTAACAACTGTTTAGTTATTTGGTCTGGGATCACATACTTTGAATTGGGCAGTAGCGCGGTAGTGCTAGACCTACAACATGAATTACTGTACCCCGGTATACCTGTTGAACGCCGGTATACCTGTTGAACCCCGGTATACCTGTTGAACCCCGGTATACCTGTTTGCGTGTAAGCTATAATAGTCTTAGTGTATTTATTAGGGATACAACAAAAATTCCAAATATATAGCCTTTAGTAGAATTTGAAACTGCACCGCCAAACACTACTGTGAAAGCAAAAGCAGATCTTGGCACTGCATCCACCCGGACACTGACACTAATAACAATATGATCGTTCAAACAACCTAATGCAATGAAATAGCAGTGGGAACTAGTGGTTGTCATAAGAAATAGCGGAAGATTACAGGGGTCCGCATTAATACGAGTGGATATCAGAGGTTAATCAAACCGACCTAGAAAATGTTCACGGAAAATAATACCCAGGAATCCTACACGAGAAAACATCACATACAGACGATGTTTGTGATTATTGTTAAATCTTCATCATATTTCTTCCTGTAGTCCGGAATGATTTGCACAGAATCGCTATTTTATTGTTATACATGCTGGGTAAGAGGGAACCTCAAGTATTCAAAGGACTGTATATAATATCAATCGTATCGTAAGAATGTGAAAACCAAATGAAGCAATAAACATCTCAGGTGGTGGAAAACTCAGAAACAGCTTCAGTGATTACTTCCAGTGAGGAGGCTACAACCAAGATGCATGCTCAAGCCTCTCTCTTCGTATGAAGAACATCTAGCTTGAAATATATAATCCAGTCAGTCTCAATAAAACGGTGAAATTTCGCAATATTCCACATGTTCACCGATGTCTGGCAACTCATCAATTACCCTGCCAACCCAGAGCAAACACAGAGATATACAGAGCAAATAAAATTTAGTTATGAATTAGAATTATTATGTAGGACCGAATTATCGCTTCTTTTGCAGACACTGGTGCCGCTGTTTGTGTTAGATATCATAGCGAATGCACAATGCCTTCACCTACCACTAACACCTACAAAGCTATGCCTGTTACAATATCCATCACTTGTTGTGGATGGTACACAGATCCGGTCAAGTTTTATAAGACTCAAGAGCTAGTTGTTAATAAAGATGTAAAGATTTTTCTGATTATGAGTGAGACAGTTTCTGAAGTCTTGAAGCTTTAAGTATCCTAAAGTTTCGAGTTGATGTCAGCGACGATCTCAACTACAGGTGGCACTCAATCTATTTACAGTACCAAATATAACTTGAAATTAGAATTACTGACATTTCAATACATGTGATATTCAAACAAGAATTGCTGGTTGCACAGTATGCACACTCCAGAATCTACAGCGGACATTATTACTAATCAGTGTTCAAGCAGTTGGATCTGGCTCAAGATTCTCTTATATCAACATCTTCGCGTGGTTGCTGTTTCAGAGAACAGTGGAACCATTGAGGAACTATATCCCCTCCCTATATCACATGTATTATGCTGTGTGTGTTATGTTTTATATTATTTGATATAAATATCTTTCATATATGAGTTTTTCTGTTGTTTGTTTGTTTGGGAGAATTCAATACTGGCATGTAAAATAATCACCTGAGGTTTTGGAAAAATTTCGCACATATTTTGAGTTTTAGACTATAGAAATTATATCATCAATATCAAACTAGTTCTCAGTTAATTCGATTTCAGATCGGACACAACATCCCCGAGTACTTGTGTGTTTATAGCGGAGATCCAAATATTTAGGTACAGTAGTTGTACTCAGTCAGTCATAAGTTGTCTGTCATATTCAGGGTATAGTAAAATATATATTGCTGATACTTCAGACGTCAAATACTATTTTGAGCAGACGAGTGTATCCTCAAATCTTCTCCAACTTTGACTAATAATCCGTACTCAAACTATCAGACGGTTACGGGCGCAAGATTCACAAGGGGTAACAGACGTTTCGGTCTAAGACGTTTTGGCCTAGGACGTTTCGGCCCAATGACTGGAACATCCAATTTGCTTGTCGGACGTTTTGGCCCAAAGAGTCAATCAATCCCATAAATAAATCAAATTTAGTTTAGCATTCTTGCAGTAATTAATTATTACTCTTTGCAATATGTACAGTAGGTCATTCACACTCAACTCACACATTCATTATTTTAATTAATTAAACTGTTTGATCTAGGGCTGGCAATCCCGGAGGGTTATTGAAATCCCGGGATTCCGGGATCAGAAATGGTCCAATCCCGGGATCCCGGGATTAATCCCGGGATTTAGAATTTCAGGAATAATGTAGGTGAAAAAATACTTGTGTCAATTAATAGCAATTAATTTCCTTTTTTTAATATTAATATTAGGTATCTATTACTGATACTGTTAAAGTAGTTAACCTATAGTTAACTAATATACAGTAGTTAACCTATAGTTAACTAATATACTGTAGTTAACAAACAGTTAATAAACAGTAGTTAATCGTTAACAATTGTTCGGCATTCTTCAGCGAATTTCTTAATATGCGAACTGACTGAATTATGTGAAATTGGCAAGGTGTATCCAGACCTTTGAAAAAGACGACGTAAATCACACGATGTCTCGAACACAGAAAATGGAAGGCCATCCACTGCTATTAATCTAGCTAGTACTGCATTGAGTGAATATTCCTTGGACCCAAAGTAGTTGTCGATTGTTAAAGTTTTTTGAATAGGCCTTGCTTTATTAGTAGATTTAACCTGAGCTTCAGTAATATCAGCGGTGTCGTTTTCATTGGAATTGGCGGTAATCTTCTTTTTAAGAAGGTTGGTATTATGCACGGATTTTAGGTGCGTGTGTAGACCTTTTGTAGATCCGCCACCACACTTTATTAACTTGTTGCACGGTGAATCACATACTTGAAATATACACTTAGCTACATCCCCGTGTCTAAGGAAGTTCTGCCATACTCCTTCAGATTTGAAATGTGTAAACTGTCCATCTGCCATTGTTATTATTTATAGAGGCCAACTCAAATTACTGGTAAAGGACCGGTACAACTAAACTACTGTAAGTATCAGTATCAGAAGCCTATGTCATTGCATAGACAGGTGCGTCCTACTACCACTCAGCCAGTACTGGCCGGTACCGGTATGCATGCACAGTCCATCACATCCGGTATAGTTTCAGTTTGGCCCTATTTTAACAGTGTTACTGGTTTAGGCCTAGCCCTACCTACATGGACATTAATAATGACATTATTGTCACGATATACTGTATTAAATTGTTACTGTCAACCTGTGGAAATGCTTTAACCAAAATCCCGAAAATCCCGGGATTTTTGTTCTTGAATCCCGGGATTTCGGGATTGCATTTTATTCCGGGATCCCGGGATCCCGGAATCCCGGGATCCCGGGATTGCCAGCCCTAGTTTGATCCCCAATCGCTATTATACTGCGCAATATAGTACAATATCTGTTGGAGAAATGGGCTTGTATGTTGATTATTATATTAATTGACCTTATAATAAAGAGGTCATACAGTCACAACTTGTAGAATCGCTATCACTTTTTTTAGTTAATGGATTATTTTAATTAACCTCCAATAGAAAGATACTGTATTGTTGCAATTTTCAATCAATTATTTTATATTTTATTTTGAATTATTTTATTTAACTTCAATTTTTATGCTCTTCAACTATTTTAAATATGTCATCATCATCACCTCTCATTACTAAGAGGAAACAAGCCAAACTTAATTTTAACAAGAAGTTGTATACTATAAAGGTTAAATCCGAAACCTCGATCGTTTGGCGCTGTGTGAATAGGCCAAAGTGTTTTGGATCTGCTAGAACTTTAATTGATCATTCTGACCCCAGTGAATTAAATAGCCACTCGAAGGATGCCACACTGATGAGACAGATATTTCGGTTGCGCAATTTAGACAGGATGTTATGAACCAAACCTCCTCTCCATTTTCTTAATCTACGAAGATAATTTCACATTCTCCGAAGGCAGTTGATTCCGAGGTCAAGCCATACATACCATGTCCATACATACCCATACATACCTCGTTGAGAAACAATCCTTGGCGGGGAATCAACAGGGAAGGCCAGAGACACATACCATCTATGACATTGCAGGATCTCGATTTCAAGTCCGAAGTTGCTATTCCCTATTGCTCAGTACCGGCCGGCATGTTTTGACAGTATGACAATATGGACCTGGTGCGGACCAAAGTATTGTTGTTTTCTATACCGATGAGGGGTTGCGCTATCTTCGTCATTCAAAACAGTGGTCTGTTGATGGAACATTTAAGTCAGCACCCCATCGCACCCAAGAGCAGCCCAGAGCACTCCAGAGCTCCCCGGAGAACCCAAGAGCACCCCAGAGCATCTCAGAGCACCCAGAACACCCTAGAGCACCCCAGAGCAACACAGAGCACCCCAGCTCTTTTATCAACTCTATATCATATCGTGTCATGTCATAGACCGCACCGTCCCTCTGGTCTATTCTTTTCTTGAGAGAAAAACAGAGGTAACTTACATTGAATTGTTAACCCATTTACATTTATTTTCATTTACGACAGGCAACGATTAGGAAAGTGCGTGATCTGGGATTATCCACACTTTAAAACGACTGTGTAATATTTAGAAAGTTTATCGGTATGATTGATGGTCTGGCTTTCCTGCCACTCGGTGATATTGAACTAGGACTTCAATATCTGTATAGCAACACACCTGAACACGGCGAGTTGGTATTGGAATACTTTGCATCAACATATGTTTCTGGTAAACGAGTTGTGAAAGTGGACGGAGCGAAGCTGAATGTTACACGTTCATCACCACCATTATTTTCGAAAGATCTTTGAAATGTACACGCTGCCACACTTGGTGATGCTGACCGTACCAATAACAGGTCTGAAGTAATCAATCGTTTCGTGGCAAGTCTTGTTGATCAGAAAAGACCATCAGTATGGGCATTGCTGAGTTCACTACAAGCCAAGCAAGCTGAAGTCGAAACGTTACTGGCGCAGTTATCGGTGGGAACTGCTCCACCTATTAGGAAGTTTGTTCGCGCTTTCAGACCTTTAGCAGTTTAACCTGCCAATTTTAGGTGTCCTCTTGTTTATAAATCGACTTTAGCCTATAACAATGATTTAATGCACATAAAGTAACATTAGCCGAAGCCAGTCTATGCGCGATCATTCACCCACAGTTAAGGGAGACTGGATTCGGATGCTTTGACCTTATTGCGTTGCAGACCTACTGTATTATTCGATTGATTGTTACTATATAATCTCTGACAATATTATTCACTTTCAGGGAAATATTAACAGTTCCTTTAGGACGTGGCGCTTTAAGTATAAAACAGAGTTATGACTTATACTAAACACAACGAGATGGCTAATGATTTTCGTAAATAGCGCATTCTTTAGGAGATGCTTTATTATCTATCACACTGCTGCATACGATTTCACACTGCTGCACACTGATCTGCCGACCGTCACTGAATTTGATCATATATAAGGAGGATAGCCACTGACACATGTAGGGATTATGAAATAGCATTTACTGCACACTAAAACCAATGTAATGTAAGTCGCAGTTGCTACCGGTAACCAAGTAATCAAGAAGATTGGGGTTTTATGATTATTTATCGATATTCTCCAAATATAACAACATATCCATCAACATATAACCATTAATAATAGACAGTAAACAGAAGTACAATAATGCGGTGATATTCAGCCAGTATCGGTAATACCGGTACCGCAGTTGGTAGGTGCAGTATCAAAGTTGTTCAGTCAGTGCAGACTGCAGTTTGATGTTTCATCAGATAATAGATTTACGTTCTTATAATCAAAGCCGTCTAATGTTGGCCAAAGTCTGAAACTTCTACCGAAGTACAGAAGAATCCTAAGCCGGTGTTCTGGGCTTAGAAAAGATACACACTGACTGAATTGCGTGGGTTTCTGTAGGCACTGTCCAACACAAAGTGAAAATCGTTCTGATTGGCCGAGCAGAACAAAGAACAAAGAAAAGCTCCACGCTGGCAGCAAATCAGCTGACAGATTTCGTCATCTGAAACTACACTCTATTTAGAGTATTTGGCGTATTGCGGCATAAAATGGCTTGTTATGTCCGCTAAAACACCTACAGGGTACATTGCGGAGAAAATGGCTTGTTATGTCCGCTAAAACAACTAAACAGTTAATTGCGGAGAAAATGACTGGTTATATCCGCAAAAGCTTTTACACCGCTCCCAGAAAATGGGATTTAATTCTATAAAATATAAAAAATCACAGTTTCTAAATATAAAAATACTCTAAACATTTAGTCTTTCTTACGCGAACGGCGTTTACGTGGTTTTTTGAGGCTAGCAAGAGTCCTTTTCTCTTCGGGGCGAGCCACTTTACAAGGAGGGCTATAACTCCTGGGTGAAGGGTGCAATACAATTACATCAGAAGGTTTAGGGGTACGGTCGGTGTGTCCGCCGGTCGAAGTACCCGGTTGATCGGTATCAACCTCAGTGGAATGAGGTCGAACAACCTTGAGAGCGCGTTTTAAGACAGCAGCTCTTACTGGTCCCTGACGGGTCGTTTGCACGAGAGCGGTAGGTGGACCATGTGTAGTGAGAAATTTCCTCGGATTGATGGTTCTTTCCGACTCGCGTTCTCGGGCTCTGTTGAAATCGATATGCTTCTCCTCGAGCTGATTTTCCTCCGCTTGTCGTTGTAAGCATTCGTCCAAAACTCTTTCAGAGAGTAGGGTCGTCCAAGTTCGATATCTTCTTAGAGGCTCTGGATTTCCTGATAGAACTGAGATAAAGCTAATTCGTTTACCGCTTGGACTTGCTGCTGCAATTTACGTTTCTCTAAACAATCGTAGGTTCCTTTTCCGATCTTTTGTCGAATAGTGTCTAACGCATTGCGTACAACTCTCTCCTCCACCTCGGTGACAGGTTGTATCGGAGTTAAACCGGGACGATTATACGGGTTGAACGGTGATATTAAATGTCCGCGTCCCAATCCAGCTAGGTAAGATGGGCGAATATCTAGGGAGCCCACAACCGGAGTGCCACCGACTAATTGTTCGGGTAACACTAGATCTTTGAACAATGAGTACAGTTCAGGGGGATCCGTCATACTATTAGAATCAAGAGTCTGAGGTTTTACCAGGGAATGAGGAGGTCTGACCGAGTATTCCGGAACTCCGATCATTGGTTTATTTAAGGATCGTTTGAGTCGAGCGAGCGTATGTGATACGTCGAACAAGTTTCGCTCGAAACTCCCGTAAATATAGCGAGTAAAACTGTGTTTAGCGCAACGTCTCCGCGGATGTTTATGTCTTTCCGTGTGTTGGTTGGGTCTAGGGCATTCATCGTAATAATACCAAAGACGCACGTCTTGTAGGGGAAACGCGGGTTTTCTTTCTCCAGTTTTACAATGTCTCTCTCAAGAATTCCAAATATACGTTGAAGTCACTGCGTTTATCCAGTTCTTTAACGTCTTCTCTTTCGAGTTGGTTTCGAATAGAATTTTCGTGTTCGATTCTCAGTTTATCGTTCTGACTGCGCTGGGTATGATATTTAAATAGGATCATTTCCCTTTCGGTGTCTACATCGTCCATATCGTGTAAATCGATAGGATGGCCAGTAGTAAAGAAGTCTATATACGTACCATTACGATGCGTATAGCGAGTGGTGAATTTTCTATAGTCCAATTCACGCGTGAGTTGTTCCTTTGACATTGGCGGTTCGATATAACGGCCATCGTCCTCCGTAGTGGGTGGACTAGCGTCGCCGCGTATTAAACTATCAACAAACGCTTGCAATGGTAGGGTATATTGCTCCCTGATACCAAGATCATCTTCTATCAACTCTGTCATAGCTGCTATATGAGTTTATTGATATCATAATTAATTATAATTAGGATAGCGGGCGTCGCTGCCTACCCCTCACGGCCCCCAGACAGTGCAAGATCCTCAGCGCTGATGTACTGTCGCCGCGGTGTCTATCGCCAACGTAGTAGCTGCACAACGACGACAACAACCAGCGCGAGTCACTCCACTGTCCATCCCAAGGGCTTAGATTTACTTCAGGTTCTTACTGCAGGGTTAGGGCTACTTTCACAACTGCGACTCGCTACTGTAAACACACTTTAGTAGTAACATTCACCTATAAACGCACAAATTCCACACAACTGTCACAAATTGTACACATTCGGGCCATTTGTCCGTTAGTCAGTGCCTTCCAGAATGTCACTTTATTATTATGTATCCTTGGATACTAGCAGTGCGCTATTTATTCCCTATGCTATTCAATGGGGCAAGCTTTTTATTGTTATTTTAACTCACTTCTAATTCTAGCGTAGTTGTTGCCATGGTGACATTATGGAAAGCTAGCAGTAGAATTAGGGTAATTCTCATGCATACAGATCTGGGATGCTATTTAATAGTAATTCTTTAATTGTCAATATTCCCCTTTATACATGATTTTATGAATTTTATTGGCTATTGACTATATATTGGAGATTCTCGCACACTAATACACTTAATAGGGTGAATCTCCGCTCCCATGATCTGTTAATTAATGGAATTTTGGGAATATTATAAATTGTATAAAATAACAATTTATCAAATTCATGAAAGGATATGAATTTAAATTTATTCCCGTAAATTTTATTATTTAATATGGAATAGACACAATTTTATTCCAGAGCATGTCTGGGGACTGGGATCCTTGATTCTAGGAAATTTGTCTTTTAAGAGTATCGGTAAGTGCTAAGATATCTTAATCGACTAGAATTTTAAAGGATCTAATTTTTAACAGATTTTAATTTATAAATTTTCTTGGTTTACAAACTCCTTAGAGTTTATTTGTGTGTATTTACTCTATTATAACAATATTTGTTTTAATATATTTTTATAAATATTAACTATGTAATATTTAAGATGGGCACCGATTTATTCCAGAACATGTCTGGGGACGTTAACCACTGATTCTAGAATTTTGTCTTTCAAATATATCGGTGGGTGCCGCGATATCTTAATCGACTAGAATTACAGATGGTCAAAGGGTTTAACAGATTTATTTGCGTTGTACGCTACTGTTAAAGGGACATCACGCTACTATATGTATTATTTAATATACGGTATGAGAGCAATATTGCAATAAGCAATGTCAGTGAGAAGAGGCAAGTCGTTTCCAAGGTCTACCCAGAGCTTGGTTTAGCCGAGACACGAGGATCTGAACTTTGCATTCCTAATACTCTACTTACCAATAATACTTGAGTATAGTAGGAGCTTTATTGTACTTTAATAAGTACGGACATTTCATCTTACTGTAATCACGTATTTATAATATGATACGAACAGTAAGGAAAGAGAAAAATAATTATTTCTCGTTTCCAAGGTCTACCCAGAGCTTGGTTTAGCCGAGACACGAGGATCTGAACTTTGCATTCCTAATACTCTACTTACCAATAATACTTGAGTATAGTAGGAGCTTTATTGTACTTTAATAAGTACGGACATTTCATCTTACTGTAATCACGTATTTATAATATGATACGAACAGTAAGGAAAGAGAAAAATAATTATTTCTCGCCGTTGCACTAAATATATAATATAATATAAGTAAGTAAGTAATAAACACTAATATATATTGCACTAATCTACTAAATAATCGCTAAAATAACATTCTACTAAATAAAATTAAAGAAAACGATTATAATAAAATTACATAATAATACATACATAAATATAAAATAATAAAAACAAATATAAAATAATATAGTCACACACCCACTCCATACGCTGTTACGTTGGGGAGTCCCTAGATGTTTGTTGGATTAGGGAGGTGGTCGTGGGAAGAGTATCTTGCCTTCCATAGTTTCCGGACAGTTCTCGGTCTCTTTCCAGTAAACATAAACGACCAACTGGGCGATTGAGTTGTTGTGTTTCGAATACAATTCCAGGTTTCCTCTTCGTCCTGGAATAGTGACGATAGAAACATCGCTTCAAATACACGACGGCCTTACAAAGCCGATTCCAGGAGCTATAGTGATTTATCGCTCTCTGCAGGAGAGGTGAGAATCCCTGCGAGACGTCTGGTGTTCCAGATTTCCAGTCTTTTTCTCTGATTTCCACAACAGATTTATTTGTGGCGGGGGAGTTTAGATCTACAGCGTCGTCCCTGGAAATGTGTAGTACAGACAGATCAATCGCGGGTTTAAATAACTTTGATTTAATCGTCCGGGTTTTAGGTTTGACTTTCTCCGCTCCCTTGGCTTGTCTAATCTCAGCCGTGGTGAGATGAGGAGGCCATTCATCCTCTTCTTTACTTAGGAAGTCGGGTCCACCTAACCAGTCTGGAGTATCTATCAGTTCTTGAGGAGTTGCTCCTCTGGAAGCGATGTCGGCTGGATTAATCTTCCCAAGGCAATGTCTCCATTGATCTACATTAGAGTTAACATCGTCATTATCTGAGGAGTATGGTGTTCCCTCAGTTGTGGTTGTCTCTCCCTCACTGATGTCTTCTTCCCATTCACTCGCCTGATGGACCTGATCTTTGGGTAGCCTTTCCATGAGTGTCTTACGGGAAGGTCCAGTGAAGTACCAACCTACTCTTGTTCTTCCCGCATAGGTTTGCAATGGTTGCAGTCGAGCAGGCCGTTTCTCTAATGTCTCAAGCGCCTTATGCGCATTCATGAGTATATGTACCCCTGGGTAGTCGGTGTTGAATCTAGGTATCTCATGCTGCTGGGTGAAATCGTCTTCATCCCAGTTATAAGGTTCCACTTGGCTGGTAGCGAAGTTCTTTATCGCCACCATTTTTACTGACCTTATACTGTGTTCTCCTAGTTCATCCTGGGTGGTGGACAACGCGCCTACATAGTAGTCTGTAGCTACTGTAGATTTCCAAACCTGCATAATTCCTGAAAGGTTCAACTTAGTTCGGAATAAGCAAAAGATGTCTTCGGCTAGTTCTTTGTCGATGAATGTTCCTGTGCTGCCGGAGTCAAGGAGGGCGTTCACTATATAGCTCTTTTTTAACCCGTGGACTCTCAACTGCACTAAGGGAAATTCCCGGATTCCTACGTTGGAAGTTGGCGCTTTCCAAGATGGTTGTCGGTCCGGAATAGTTAGGGAGAGCTCGCTATCGGTTTCAGTCTCATACGTAAGCGCTCGATACACCGCGGTGTTTGTCATATAACAGGATTCATTTTCGTCGGAGAATTCGTCTGTGTAGAATCCTTCCATCTCAGAGCTGTGGCCAGTGTCGTTCACATCACTGAATTGGACATGTAGTTCGGGCTCACTTACCTGACTCATGCGGGTTCTTTCAAATTCTGTGTGCAGCAAGATATGATGTTTCGCGCCGCACTTAGCACACCTAGCATCTGAGTAACAGGTCCGTCGTTGGTGTCCTCGTCTGAGACAATTATAACACAACCGCTTATCCCACATGACATCACGTCTATCCTTTAGGGATTTCTTTAAGAATTCATCACACCCACTCAAGCGATGGGGCCCGTCACACAATACACATTTGGGCTTGATGTTACTTACTTTAACCTGTGCTGTGTGGTGCACACTTGTTCTTTCCTCGGGCTTTCTTCCATGAATTCTCTTAGGAGACGTGGGAGGAGTTGTTACCTGTTCTCTTCTGTCACTGGTTCGAGACTTAGATTTACTTACGTCTTTCCGAGTTTTGTTGACATAATAAGATCTTTCGGTGTCTTTCCCGCTGTTCTCCTCATGGGAGGTTTGGCTTTTGCCGTCATCTGTATAATACACTGGTGTTACCTTTCTCCTAGAAATGGATTTTTCACTTACCTCACTTTCAGGAGTCTTCTCTCTAGACTGTTTTAGAAGTTGTAATCTTACCTCTCGGTTTAAGAATGACAGAAGGTCCGTCATGGTTGGATCTCTATGTTGTTGGTCCATCAAATAGAGAACCTTTTTATCCCAGCGAGTACCTACTTCACCCTTTGGGAAAGCTGATGCTAAGGTTCCTACAACCATAGAATTCTGGTATTCATGAGACTTACCTAACCAATCTAGTTGTCTACAGATCTCCTGAATCTCATCGGAAAACTCTATAATCACGCTGCTAAGAAACTTTCGGGGCACTACTAATTTCGCATACAAATACCTAGCTATGTTATTCCTATTACCATTCCTGATGTTTAGTGTATCCCAAACTTGTCTTAATCCATCTGGATGTCCAATAAACTTTAACACCATTAACTTGGGAGATCCTTCCAAGCACTCGATGAGGAATCTAAGTTTCTCTCCGTTAGATAGCACAGAGTTCTGTATGTTATCTTTATAATATTCATTAAAAGGCAACCATTTCATCTCATCTCCGTTGAACTTGACGATCTCTCCCACCTTTACCACTTGTCGGGCTTCGGTTCTAGCCATTTGATGCGTAAAACTTTCTTGGGCCATCGTATTATTTAATATCGAGTTATCGGTATATAAATTTCTCGGATTAGGATCAGGTCTATAGGGAATATCATTATCAACAGGTTTATCGTTACCCTTAATAGGGTTTACTATAGGAGTTTCTACTTCACTAGCAGTATAGATGCATGTAGGCTCCACACCTTGCGCATGAAATACTTCAGACCTAACAGGTTGACACATTGTTACAGGGGGTGGTGGTATACCTCTTTGTATATTTACCAATTTATCGCGTTCTAACGCGATACTCTACAGCACTTCTTGCAACTCTAACCTACCCTCTCTGACTGTTCCCTTTAACTGTTGAACAGTCCCTTCCATCTCCCGGACCTGCTGAGAGGAACACAAACGGTGTTCCCTCAGCTGCCCGAGCAGGAGACCCATCTCCCGCCATCCCTCATCCACCCATTCTACCGCCGAAGTGGGAGCCGCCAACATAGTAGCGGGTAGACGAGGGTCGACGGGCAATAAATCGTTAATGTCTCGCTCGGCGTCCAGGACTGGAATTGACTCTGGAACAGTCCTACTGGGTACAGGTAGTTTAGTACTGTGCAAAGGGAATTTAGAGTTAGGTTCTGGAAGTACAGGGGTCTCTATCACAGAAGGGGTGGCTTCGAGAACAGGCCTAATTATTTCAGGCTCATCTACTATAGTAGGGAGTCTTTCTACTCTAATAATTTGGTCTGTGGGTTCTGTACTACCTAAGTCTGCACTAGCTAGTTGCCTTCTCACAGCTGGGGGCAAATTAGGCAATTTCTGATGGTGAGGCGTTCTTCTACGTCTGCTGGAACGAGATCTATTTCCTCCGCCTTCAGGATCTGTTGTATCGCCTTCATCAGATGATGTAAATCCCTGTCTCTTGGGAGTAGATCGACTTATCATCTGCATATGACTAGCTGTTCTCTGTTTATTAAAGTAGTCTTGCTTCTCTTGAAGATCCTCCAACTCTAGTTGGGCTGTCTCCTCAGATGCTCTCAGTTCTACTTCCACCACTGCCTCTGCTGCTTTTCTTTCTGCCTCTGCCAATGCCGCTGCCGCTTTTCTTTCCGCTTCTGCTTCTGCCGCTGCCGCTTTTCTTTCAACTTCTGCAGCTGCCACTGCTGCCGCCTTTCGGTCTTCTATACGTTTTTTCTTTACCTGTTCTTCTTGGACCCTAGCGATGCGGATGCTTTCATCAAATTTAGCTTGGTTCGCAGCTAACATTTCCGCATCTAATGCATCCAACACAAACTTGGCTCCTTCACTAGTAGGGCGAAGTCCAGCCAGTCTTTGTCACCTATAAATCGTTGATAGTCCGACAGATAGATGTCAATGGCGTCCTTCTTCTGATGTTTCTCTGATGTCGCTTTGCTTTCCACTTGAGAAAAGGTAGCATCTGTTGATTCTCTGTGGGTTGAGCGCTCAGCCAGCTGAATTTTCCACTGGGCCGTTCCTTGAACTTTGAGACCCACCCGCTGGAACCAAGTCTTTACGGCAACTTGCAACGACGTGTCTTGGCTTCTTTTCGAAGCTTCCTCAAAGGCCGATAGGATTAGTCTGATTCTTAGGATACGTTCTCGAACTTGATAAAGCAGCTCTCCCTGCTCTTGAGGTCCTTGGGGTTGTTGAAACAGTTGTTCCTCTAATCGCTCCAAAGAGCTGAAGAACCCCTGTACATATCCTGCTGCCGACCTCTTCCACACAGCTGGATCTCTAGTGTCCTTTACTACTCCCATCCTGTATAAGTCCTCCCAGGCAGCTTCTGATAAGTTAAACGGGAGTCCGGGTCCGGGGAAGTTCCATTGCGTCTCGACAATAGACTTCAGTTCCTCCATTGTATATCCCGCGTAACTGTCCTTGGTCGATCGCTTACTTCTCGCCCAATCGATTTGATGTTCCTCCACCGCAATCAATACCCTAGTGAGTATGGCTTCAGGAAGAATGAGAAGTGGATCCGAATAAACTGCTTCTGCCATCTTTGCTCCGCGCTCGGGTGTCAACTCTACAGTATCTGAACTACTGGAGCTATCGGTCCGCTGAGAAATAAGTTCTCGGTTCGGGTGTTGCTGCTGTTTAACAGCTGCCTCTTGGTCCCGCTTGACTTGAGCCCGAGTGCCTATGATAGACCTACGGTGCTTTACTAGCCTAGGGTCTGATACTACTACTGGAGGGATGACCTTTCTTACAGTAGGAGGGGACTTGGACTTTGGTCTCAAATGTTCGGCACTCCTGTCGGAGTCGCAGACTGTTTTTTCTAGGAGACTATCTGACAGAGTTTGCTTTGTGTCAGCCATGTTTGATTGTACAGTTGAATGCCTACTACTATAACGACAGTTAAAGCAAGTCTAGTAATTCAGTATCAACTGTTAGCCTAGTAATTAATTACTGATATCGTTACTCTATGTAACGTGATATATATACAATATATTAGAATACCGGTATACACTTATAGTATATATATAAGTATTATTACAGACTAGGGTTTGTCACAGAATACCGGTATATAATTTCAGCACAAATATATATAAATATATAATAAGCCTACCGTGAATACCGGTATACAGCTTACACTTATAGTATATATAAGTATAATTATAGGCTAGAATTAATTACAGAATACCGGTATATAATTTCAGCATAAATTTATATAAATAAATATAATAAGCCTATAGTAAATACCGGTATGTCAATTATTTTATAACAACTGAATTTCTGAATTTTAGGATTACTTTCCTTTACTTTATTACTGTTATTAAGCAGTAGTCCAACTGATATTAAGACCTAATTGATGGATAACAGGCCTACTATTTTATAAATCGGTTTGAGTTGATTTATAATATATATATACCCTTATAATGGGTTTTTTGACAATATTTGAAATAAATGTTATTATTTCTGGTAAGGAGTCACTACACAGAAGCTGTACGCTCTCAGTGAAGTGCTACTTGTTGGACACTAAAACAAATAGTTCTACTTGCCTAAGTTACTTATTACTACAAATTACGTACAATTACGGGGTGAGATTACAATCTCTAAATAAACACAAAAATTTACACGTACAAATTTTACGGTAATTTTACAGGAAATCTACAAACCAGCCTAACAAGGGGATAGAATTTCTGGTTATTACAACGGACAGGATACTACGGTATTTGAAAATAATTAAGCAGTAGTAAATAAATTGCGTTGTCCAGATAAGAAAATACCACCGTCTGACGACTTATAGTCTTTAGCTGTACAGCTCTATAAGTACTACGTTATGTACCCGGAGTGTTCTTACCTAGAAGTTAATTACCGCAGCCAACCAGAGCTAACGTGCCTATTAACCACTTTACAACACAAATATACTGCCTACACACTAATTACCTTTGGAAAGTACTGTACACTAAACCCTAAATTAGGTACAAGTACTTATACAACAAATAACCAGCAGTTAAATATACTTGTACAGCTAAAAGAACCACGGTATCTGCTGGAGTGACTAGAGCATAAAATCACCAGTCTTTACCTACGCCAAGCAGCCCTGATGTAGTACCGGGGTTAATTTAACTATAACGGTATGTATAACAAGCACAATTACTGTAGGAATAAACTTAGGGAGTTATGTATGTTGCGAATACTCGCATAGACTCTGAATAATAAATATTACGCTACCCGTGCAGACTACACAAACAAAATACAAACCAAACGCTGGCAGACTACTATCAAGCCTAAATAAACTACAGTATATGCAGACTCCGAAATGGTTAGTTAGTATGCGTTCTAACCGAGTAGTACGACTTATTCTTTCGGGGGGGATTTACCTTACAGCACTGGATGCCTCCACCTTCCTAACTAGTACTTTATCGGACATACACTCTACACACACTGCAATCTCTTCAGACTTAACAACAGCCAGACAACAATCCAGCCTACAAATTATTTATACAATCTGAGCAGGCTTACACGCCTTCTGCTCAATATTACACATACGAATAAATAAAACTGACAGAAATAAGTAAAATCCCAAAAAAATCAGGCGTCCCTGATTAAATATCAAGACCTACCGGTATATAATTATAAAAATCGAATAATACTGCTGTACCTGTAAGTACCGGTTCGGGCAGTTGGGCAGTTAGGCCTACAGCTCACTGTTCGACCGGTACCTTCGACTTTATTGCCTACGGTGCAATAAAGAATCTAGAAATCTATTATTGTTCGCGCTTTCAGACCTTTAGCAGTTTAACCTGCCAATTTTAGGTGTCCTCTTGTTTATAAATCGACTTTAGCCTATAACAATGATTTAATGCACATAAAGTAACATTAGCCGAAGCCAGTCTATGCGCGATCATTCACCCACAGTTAAGGGAGACTGGATTCGGATGCTTTGACCTTATTGCGTTGCAGACCTACTGTATTATTAGATTGATTGTTACTATATAATCTCTGACAATATTATTCACTTTCAGGGAAATATTAACAGTTCCTTTAGGACGTGGCGCTTTAAGTATAAAACAGAGTTATGACTTATACTAAACACAACGAGATGGCTAATGATTTTCGTAAATAGCGCATTCTTTAGGAGATGCTTTATTATCTGTCACACTGCTGCATACGATTTCACACTGCTGCACACTGATCTGCCGACCGTCACTGAATTTGATCATATATAAGGAGGATAGCCACTGACACATGTAGGGATTATGAAATAGCATTTACTGCGCACTAAAACCAATGTAATGTAAGTCGCAGTTGCTACCGGTAACCGAGTAATCAAGAAGATTGGGGTTTTATGATTATTTATCGATATTCTCCAAATATAACAACATATCCATCAACATATAACCATTAATAACAGACAGTAAACAGAAGTACAATAATGCGGTGATATTCAGCCAGTATCGGTAATACCGGTACTGCAGTTGGTAGGTGCAGTATCAAAGTTGTTCAGTCAGTGCAGACTGCAGTTTGACGTTTCATCAGATAATAGATTTACGTTCTTATAATCAAAGCCGTCTAGTGTTGGCCAAAGTCTGAAACTTCTACCGAAGTACAGAAGAATCCTAAGCCGGTGTTCTGGGCTTAGAAAAGATACACACTGACTGAATTGCGTGGGTTTCTGTAGGCACTGTCCAACACAAAGTGAAAATCGCTCTGATTGGCCGAGCAGAACAAAGAACAAAGAAAAGCTCCACGTTGGCTGTCAAATCAGCTGACAGATTTCGTCATCTGAAACTACACTCTATTTAGAGTATTTGGCGTATTGCGGCCTAAAATGGCTTGTTATGTCCGCTAAAACACCTACAGGGTACATTTCGGAGAAAATGGCTTGTTATGTCCGCTAAAACAACTAAACAGTTAATTGCGGAGAACATGACTGGTTATATCCGCAAAAGCTTTTACAAAGTTTGTTAAGATCGAAGCTTTACATAAGCGTTTGCGAACGATCACTCAGCAAAGGGCAACCGGCGCTCGTTCCATACCAAACTTCATGGAATCCATTGGGTTTAATCTGGCGGATAAAAATTTTATTCCTGAATAAAAATAATTACATCTTATTGGTTATACTGTATACTGTTATTTTTATAATTATTGTGAATAATAATGATTGTGTTGGAATTTCTATTAATTATGTAATAAACGTATGTTATTGTGTTATACAGTAGCTTATTGTGAAAATTATAATTATAATTAATGAATAATTATTGTGATTAAAGTACCTGGTCTTTTCATTCATTGTCAACCATGAGCCGAAACTTCCACACTGAAACGTCCAGGCCGAATCGTCCGGGCCGAAACGTCCGGGCCGAATCGTCCGGGCCGAAACGTCCTGGGCCGAAACGTCCTAGGCCGAAACGTCTGTATACCATTCTCAAGCTACTACTACTACAGTACTACTAATACGTATGTCTTAAAAATCTGTCAACGTTTACTTTTAAACTTCGGTCTCTTGGAGTTTACAAAAACACCAACACTATAAGCAGCAGCCTGCTCCTACAGTATGAGCAGAAGAGCCCTTGGACATCCTTTAGTAATTCAAGCTAGTACCAAGTCATCAGAAAAGTCTAGATCAGTAGTACTTGGCAGGATTTCCTCGACTTCTGGGGCCAATAGGTTGTATTACCATCACCTCATCTTCATTATGATGTTCTAAGGACATGCATAGAACATAGTCAACCACAATAATTCTGAATAAGAATGTTGCAAGGGTGTCACCCTGGAAGACTTGCCATAATACTTCAATAGGACTCCCCCAGAAGAAATCATGAGCTAGCCATCTTCCATTGAACCGATTAGTAAGTAACACTGCACCGTAGTAATACGCCTACTGTAGGTAGGTAGGCATACAGATTAGATGTATTTTTTTCTGGTTCAAAATAAACTTGGCAACTAAATACACATAACAGACCTATTCTTGGCGCTAAACCCTATATTACAACGCCAACCTTATGTTGTATTTATGATTCTTAACTACTAATTCAATCTAATTACACTGATATATTATTATACATTATTATATGGAATAGATGGAGAACTATAAGTGACTTTATATTATATTACTTTATTATATATTATAAGTGACTAATAAACTGAATTGTGTCTGCCAAATGCATGTTAGAGTAAACATAAATTGGTGGTACTTAATTAATTATAGTTTACAGTAAGTAGTATTAACAATCGTAACACTTCTCTAACATTTATCTTCATTCTTTTTAATATAGTTAACATTTCAGTGTTTATGGTAATAAATACACTGCAATGTTAGAATGGCAGCCCACAACTTATAAAAATCAATACTCCAGTTCAAGTTTCATTATATGAAATACTGTAAGTAATATATTTTTCCTCATTATTATTATCTACAATGTGCTTTAATTAGCGCGCCTGAAGATTCAAAGTAAGCAATCACAATCTGGAATGGATATGATGCGAGATTTTGTTGTGATTTTGGTTGGTTGATATATAGGTGGATGAGGCGGCTTTCAGTTGAGTAGATTTTACATTAATTATGTATATTCAATTGTTTTGTTTTGTTTTAATAATAATAATTTTTTATTATTTTTTTCATAATGTATTCTTCCCTAGTATTTATTATATTACCTATTTTTGTTTCCTTTTAGATCGCTATGCTTTTATTATATGATATGCCCTACATATTATTTTGGCCTATTTGCTTATATGCATTTATGGATTATTTATTTGCAGTTAAAATTACATATAATTTAATCAGATTCTTACTGATTAAATCAGGCTGGATCACTCAGAACCATGATCTCTATCAATGTTTTTCCGTACAAGGACAAAAAAAGTTGGATATGCTTACTGTATAGTATACAACTTCACTAATATAACTTTTTGTTGGGCACAGTTTTTGCAAAGTCGGCAATGAAGTCCAGGTGGGATTGAACTGATCGAAAGTTATAATAATATGAAACCACTCATTCACCCATAACACCAATAATAAATTATAAACTTCTCTAATAGAATCATCGACTGCCACTTTTCATGTTCTGGCAGGATGGCTATAATAAATTCCCGAGGTGGTATTAATTGTATGCTACTACTCCGCCAGAACTGCTGATGTAATTGTTTATGATTTCAACATTCTATTCATGCTAGGCGTTTCTTACCATCTCACCGTTGGGATACGTACAGCAACCATGCCAACCGAAACTGTTGATTGGCACACGGTTTTTCAGAAGTAAGCTGTGAAACTGAACACACGTATGTCACATGCATATCGATCATATCCTATCATATCCTATTTCGGAAGAGGTATATAATTATATACCAGACTCAATGATAACAGGCAGCCAGTCAGTGGTTTCTATCACTAGTACAAAGGTATGATCAGCAGCCCCAGCGCTTCTTGTATATATATACTAGCAGGCAATACCCGAGACATGTTACCCGGTATTTCCCGCTACCGGCATAGGCCTACTGGCGTACTGGTACCGGTATAGGCCTACTGACGTAGCGGTACTTAGTACCGGTACCGAACGTGAATTAAACTTTTTTTTTAAATAAAAAGAGAGAGAGAGAGAGAGAGAGAGAATTTGATTTTTATAGGTATAGATTACCTTCAGGAAGCATATCCAACATGTCACTGAGAAATTCAGCAACAAGATATATATATATATGGTGATTGGGATAGAGGTTATGAGATAGAGTGTGACAGCATATATATAGACTAAAATGAGGTACAATATTTATAAGTTTCAGCATAATATAAACTGCTATCCTAGTTATAATCATTGTTAATTTCCATTATGTATTGGTGCAATGTCCTGTCCATTAATGGTGGGTCTACCTACTCCTTGTCAGAAAGTATATACCCAATGACTGCATATTTGTGCTCTCTTCAATATATCACCAATATCAATGCTATCTTACATTGCGTGTCTTGGAACTGTTCACAGGCTTATCAAATATCCAAACTTCAGTTTGCAATTGAGACTACGAGTAAACCTTCACTCAAACTATCGTTCCAAACCACAAGTACAGTACATGGGACCCAGCAGCACTTTCAAGGATGCAGCTTTAGAACATGGCGTCCATCCCTATCTTCTCTGCTCTATTACCGCTACTACTGTACAAAGGAAATTTGAAGAAGCACCTGTAATTCCTAAAACTAAAAGAAAAGAAAAAAAAAAAAAAGTCATACAACTGAAGAACAGGCTAAATTCATAAACGACTGCTACATCATCAACACGTTTGGGGTTAGGATACAAATGTGTAATTGCATTATTTCTAAATACATAATTACTGTGATTTTAACCTTATAATTAATTACAATATTTTATTCGTGAGTGCACTTTTTACTTCATAATTAATTATGTCAATTTTATTTTATATAAACTAAACAATGCATTGAATTAAATTTATTCAAATTTGGACCCTAACTTTAATATTATTGTAAACTTAACTTCTTTCTGTGATATATTTATTAGGCCTATATGTTTAAAAATAAATATGTCACTAAATCTTATAACGCTGTTGTTGGCTTTGTTATTTGTGACGATTCAATCGGACAATTCTGCTTCACTCTTACAAGCAAATGTGACGAAGCTCAAATCCGCCTTATTCGATAAATACAACACAGAATTCCGACCTGTACGACAAGTTACTGATGTTATCGACGTTCTAGTTTCCTTTAAACTTGCTAGTGTTTCTGTTGTCGACATAGTTCATTCTTCAGTAACGTTTTCTGCTTGGACGTTGGTTTCTTGGAACGATGTCAACTTGGAATGGGATCCAAATGATTACAGTGGAATCAAACAGCTGACTATATCTCCAACGCAAGTATGGAAACCGGAACTGACAATGCTGAATATGTTGGAACGGGCTGAGGGTGATACAGTGGATTACGCTGTACTACACTCTGATGGAAATATTGAACATTTCCAACGATTTAAAATGGAAGTTTCCCAATTATTGAACGCAACTTTTTTCCCGTTCGATATACAGATTCTGGTCTTTGACTTCGCGTCGTGGATCTACGATGACTCAGAGGTCAATATCCAATGGGCGGGAAATATGAATAACATTATGACGTCTGTGCGTTTCGCTTCTAATCAATGGATTTGGGATAAAGAAGAGGCCAGATCAAACAAATCAGTTAACGAAATGCTTCAAATTCCCAGCAACAATACATACACAACTCTGAGTTTCGCTATTACTATCCACCGAATGGCAACATTCTATATCAAAATCATAATATTTCCTTCCCTAGTTATCGACGCAGTTATTCCATTTGTTTTTATCCTTCCACACGACGAGGGCGATCGAGTCAGTCTGATATCTGCACTGTTTTTTGCCCAACTGCTGAATCTGGTTATGGTCCAGGATTATGTTCCACCAACAGGTAAACCGGAACCCCTGCTCAGCCAACTTTACTATATGAATGTCCTTATTACCATAGTGACTGTAATCATTTGCGTTATTATTCAAAAACTCTACAGCATTTTTCACAAATTGGATGATAATTGCTCTACAGATGAAACAGATGATTTCGTTGCAGGTGAAACAGATATCAAATTGAAAGAGCAATGTGAAAGTGAGAAAGGGAAGGTGGAAATAGAACCAAAAACAAATATCGAATGTTTTACTAGAAAATTTCGCATAAGGCAAAGAGAAATCCGTATGTGTTTGAGAATATTAAAATACTTCGATATCATGTGTTTTATATTCACATCAGTTTTTGTTTTGACATCGAACTTGAGTATAATGCGAGGGTTTGATGACCAATCAAATAGTACAGGTCTCATGGAGAACTTCGCAAAGGATTTCGATAATGGTACTAATGTTGTCTCAGTTGACTACGATTATTATTCAAGCTAAACTGAAAACAGTTTGCAGAACAAGCTTTATATGTTTTAAGACCAAGAATATACTAATATTATACGTATTCCGTAGTAAAGTATGGTCACAGTTAACTACTATCAAATACGTAACTTCTGCAAGATATTTATTTAGCAGTCCAAATTTTGTGAACTTATAATAATCCATAGATTTGGTGCGTGGTCGTGGTGGTATTTTTTTAATAAAATTTTTGTATAAATAGTTACAGAAAAATGATGTTTCATGTAACCGCGATATCTAATTTTTAACCCCCATCTGTTTTATCTATATTTTCTAAAATAATTGTGTAATGGGCTACATCAGTTGCTGGACGTGAACGACTTACTAAGTCGTGCGAACGACATACTAAGTCATGCGAACGACATACTAAGTCATGCGAACGACTTAGTTACTGTTGTTACTTATGAGATAGTAGCCAGCAACAGCCAGTTAGAAGCCTACTTGGCACATAATAATTATAATAATTTTATTTATAAACCACCTATACAATATATCTAGGCGCACAAACTACGAAATGAATAAAAGTTCTTAAATATACTAATATACAACTTAATTAAGTAGAGTTTAAATTCGGCAATAGTAAAGTCATAAGTTAAAGTTCAAAAAATTACAAACTTACTCTTTAGTGGAGCGCAGATTACGTTTTGGATGATAAAGAGAAAGTAATTCAGACAAGTAATCCGGAGCCACTTCATGTAGGCATTTAATAGTAAGAACAGCTACAGTATATTGTAGTCAATTCGTCTATGAACTTGTAGCCAATGGAGTTTTTTCAAGCCTGGACATATTTTCTGTAACAGAGCAATCTATGAGAACAGAAGAACAGAAATTTAGGAGAACATATTACAGCTTCTTTATATATTTCTGTGGTAATCCAAATTATAAGGAATTATTCAAGTTCACCCGAGATGAGATAAAAGCGTGAATCCATGTCTCCAAGTTTTTTCTAGGCAAATATTTACTAATCCACGACAAGTTACGAATGTGGTAGAATGACAAAGTGCAGCAGCTATGTTATCTATTGGATTCTACACCCGGCAGCAGTGCTCAGTATTTTTTTTGTAATAACTATTTACATACTTGTGTGTAAAGTAGCCCTTTACAGTGTGATGATCCGAGTGGCTTTGTTACACGAACGAACGTTAGTGAGTGAGTGAAAATAAAGCCACGAGGATCAGAACACCTTAAAGTATTTTGCAACAAGTATGTATGTAGTTTTATTCCAAAATTGTAAAATTACGAAATGATTGTATATATATTAAGTGATAGAAACTGCACAAATTAAATTAGTTGCTGTATAAATAAATGTAAACGTGAATTAAATTATGTTATAAATAAGTTAGCTTATATTTATGGTGGCGTTTGGAGCCATATTATAATAATATAGCTAGGCCCTACTGGTTATTAATAGCTATACCCCGCCTACCGATAGGTATTGCAGTAGGCCTATCTGGCTGTCAGGCAAATTTCCACCTATTGTTTACGTGGTAACCATTGACGCCGTAACTTTACAGCTTGCCGTCATTGGTTACTACTGTACATAAACATGGGACATTACAAAACCCACTACAATGCTAATTGTACAGGCCAATACAATACAATGCTGTAGTGTAATGTCCTGTAAGGTTGTAAAGTGTTAAATAACAACTCGCTGTTAATACTAACGGCGTTGAGTAATGTTATAATTTTGGAATAAATTTTAGAAAAAAACTCGTATTTCAATTAAATTTCGTATTTCAATGTATTGTCAATTTTTACTTTTTATCTGAGGAAAAAATAAAGGACCCACCCATGACCTACTATAATACGACCTGGAATGCTGCAGCAGCCCACTAAATTTAGTGGGCCTACTTGTTTCTACTTCTAAATCGATTATAATTTTGTAAATTATACTCCCCATGTGTTTTTTATAAATTGGTGATATTCATAAACTTGTTAATTAATAAAAAAAACAAGTAGCACAGCTCAGATTGCAAACAAAAAATCTTAAAAACGTGTTAACCTAAGCAAAATATAAAAAGTGAAAATGTAAAGAAAAGGAGGTGAATTATATTAATATTATCACGTTCTTTATATATTTTATGTTAACTTATTACTTTATATTATTATTGTCTACTTTATATTATTATAACGTTCTTTATATTTTATGTTAACTTATTACTTTATTATTTTATTAGGATTGCCAACCCAATATTCCCCAGTGTGAAAACACATCAATGGCCCTGATAAGGGCTCTTTATTAATTAAATAGATAGAGTAACAATCCTGAAAATTAAACGTAAACCAGAAAATTAATTGTGTGACTCCACTGTAGAGAAATATCTCACTTTTAAAGAGTCTCTCTGGGCTCGGACTCAACGTGTGACCCCCCTGTAGAGAAATATCTCAGTTTTAAAGAGTCTCTCTGGGCTCGGACTCAACGTGTAAACCCCCCCCCCCCTCCCTGTAGAGAAATATCTCAGTTTAAAGAGTCTCTCTGGGCTCGGACTCAACGTGTGACCCCCCCCCCCCCCCCCCGTAGAGAAATATCTCAGTTTAAAGAGTCTCTCTAGGCTCGGACTCAACGTGTGATCCCCCTGTAGAGAATTATCTCAGTTTTAAAGAGTCTCTCTGGGCTCGGACTCAACATGTGACCCCCCTGTAGAGAAATATCTCTGTAGAATCGAGTCTCTCTGGGCGCGGACTCACTACTATAGTGACCCCTCTGTAGAGAAAATCTCTCGTTTCAAGGGTTTTTTGCGTGACGGAGTTACGTGTTTTATAGAGGATAGGCCTACAGGGATACAGGCCGGGTATATCGAAGGAAACGCACCGAATTTTAGCGTTAAAAGTTGGGCATTCCTGTTGATCCATTGATCCTCAAAATGTAAAATACACACCTTGGAGTGATCAGATGGGGCCCATGGCGATGTCACTGTGGCACACGATGTCGTTGTACTGGCTCTATCCTGTCTATTCGACATAAACTGGATCCACCGGCACCGCACATCGGGTTGTTTCGGGAAACTAAACATTGAGGGAGTTCCCTGAGTTCCAGTTCCTGGCGAAGCTTCTGACGAATATCCCGACCTACACCCAACTACGCAACACTTTCCAACCATTATATATTTAGTTAAATACAGCAATATAAATTTAGCCTACTGGTAGTAGTGGTATTGGTAGTGTAATCAGGTAGGCCTAATAGAAGCCTAGCCTCCTAACAAAGAGGCGAAAACGGACGGACTGACGGTGGACGGAGTGTATATGTCGCCCAACTGATGCCAAACTGGTCTGTAGT
>JAUCBJ010002744.1:0-32006 GCA_032718475.1 Nemertoderma westbladi | reverse complement strand
CCAGAATTTTTATTTTTGCTTTCAATCTTTAGCTACAAGCGTTTAAAAAAGGTGTCTCTGGTAATATTTCACCAGTTACACTCCAGTTATTCTTCAACCTTATAGTGATTTGTTGGTACTGATGGAAAGCTGGCCATGTAAGGATTCCAAATATGTAACATAATCGAAATTTCGTTGAAAAATAGCTGAGATATGAGCGTTCAAATGTTGCATGGTTTTGCATCTGCATGAGGCTATTTTGTTCTATTAAATCAAAATACCATATTCCAGAACATTTTGTTTATTTATGAATAGCTACATATTATTTGAATTTAAATTGTAATATTTTATTATTTGAATAAAGATGAAAAAACATTATTTTAATGTTGCTATGGTTTGCAGGGTACATATCAGTTTTATCAGTATTAATCATTCCATTTCTTCGAATCAGCGATATCCATATACACCATGTCCCGTAATATAGTGTCATTTTCTGATGACACGGACACCCCCCCCCCCCCCCCCCCCCAGATTTTTCTACAAATCTTTATTATCATATTGCTTGAAATTTGAAACACCACTACTTCCACTCACCGTCGATGACCCCATGAAGCCGGAATTTTCGATTTTGCCTTTAAATTTTTTTATAAGCGTTTTAAAGAAGTGTCTCTTGCGAAATCGCACCCTCCGTATCGTAGCCATTCTACACAATAGTCGTAATATCATATCATTAAAAAGCTTGCGTTGCAAGGATTCCAAATATGTAACAATATGTGAATTTCGTTGAAAACAGCTGAGAAATAGGCGTTCAAAGATTGCAAGAATTATTGTTCACTGCAGGCCATTTATTATATTTAATAAATACACAAACAAATGAATTCACATCACATAATTAAACATTCATCAACAATTCATCAAGACATTATTATTATTGCCTTACTACATTGACTAAAGCATTCGTGGTATGAATAAGGGCGTCGAAAGTTTCATTTGTAAGGGCACTCACTATTAGATTTTCTATCTAGTTCGCTAGAGGTCCTCCATGTGGTGAGGGACCTTGAAACATTACCCAGAAAAAATTAAGTCGATCATCGGTAGTCGAATATATTGGATATTTGGAGGGATCGCGTTTCCGGGAACCTGCTGTTGTTGTTTCAACATTCAATATATTCCAATACTTCACAATGAATGATACGAAATCTGCAGTAACTTTGAAGTCAAATACATCACATTGTTGTTGGCAAAGTAAAATATAATTTTTAATAATACTAGCTAGTACAAAAATACTAGGTACCATATCTCCAACACGTAACTGTTTGATGTAAAACATATCTTAGTAATGGGTGGTAATTAATAAGTAGGCCTCAACTGGTATTGTTATTTTGCCTATAGCTACCTAGTTTCCAGTCCTGGTATAAATAACAGGGATTCTTACACTTTACCGTGCCATTATATAGCCATATTTTGATATAATAAAATGCTGAACCAAAAGTGGGTGCAAATGAACTTTTTTTTAATTTTATTGCACCCACTTTTTGAGTCCATACAATAAAAAATGTTAAAAACTGTCTGTGTAGCAAACACTGTCTAAAACTTTTACAATAAATCAAACATAGATTTTAATACTAATATAGTAAACAAGTTTTTGTCAACTAAACAAGATGTCAACATCAGTCATTTCTTCTAATGCATGCCATAACCGTACTCTTCAGCAGCTAGTACTCGTTTCTCGTTTCTCCTATGTAACTTTCCGCTTCTATCTGCGCCTTTTCCGAGCTTCCTTGGTGATTGCTTGGCAGCTTATCTCAGCTTTCTTGATACGTTGTTTGTCTACCTCCGCCAACCCAGCAATACATGACTTTCCAATAGAGCACCCCAACTCCCTTAGTACAGATAACCGTGTTGTATGACCTTCGTTGAACGTAATGATGGCATCATAAACTGCGATTTCCAGGACTGAGAGACCCACAAATACGCGTTTTGGTGCTCTAGACCAAACCATGTTGTTGAATCTCTCGTTCGTATTTTGTGTTTTACCATGCAGGCATTTTTTCAGTAGTTCAGGGTTAGACAGATCTCTAAATGTTGGTCGTAATATATTCATTATTTCCAATGGTATAGAATTCTTGTGTTGGAATTGAGTAATCGTATTGATGCTTTTATTGTACTGACACCACGTAGGTGGCACCTTTGGGCACAGACCATGTTGTGGTTCAGCATCTGTAGACAACTTGTGGTAATATATACGCCCATTTGGCGCGTCTCATAGACTCTACTGAATCTAGGTTCTCTCTAATTGCTTTCCCAAAGTATAGGCCTACTTATAAGCTATCAATACTCTTATCAGTTAGACGTCCCTTACCCATCATTGACATTCCCATCCGGTAGTTTTCTTTTCCCATGATCTTTTTTCAGTCTTCGTAGTCTACCACCCATACGTTTCTGTATGTGGCCAACACATTCTAGTTTCTCTACCTCTACATCATCACCAGATGGTTTCATTGAGGCAACTGCCTGAAAACTAGCACTATCGTCATCACCCAAATACTTTGTGTATCTTAGACCACGTTTCTCGATAGATCTGCGGTATATAACTTTAGCCCCCGCAATTTCCATCCCTCCACTGGATCCTGAGTAATTTTTGTAACAATATATTTTATGATTATCTTCAGCAGTTTTCCTCGCTGTTGAATCGACTATAGAGCTAATTTTACTGCATTTTTTGCAGAACAATGTGAGTATATGGGCATCGATAACTTTGCCAGTGTCAACAGATATTGCCGACACAACGCCATTCAATGAAGTGTGTCCCCGTTTTTGCCACGTTCCATCGAAGGAAACAGCTACATCAGTCACAATCTCATTATTCGTTTCATCGACCTCCTTAGTGCGAACATCTACAAGTTCAGTTGCTGCTTTCTTCGTGTTGGCAGTCGCAACCGTCTCTCAAGTGCAGCATTTTAACTTGTCATTGTAGTGACCAAATCGCATTGGTACACACGGTAGATCCATTATTGCACAGAATATTTGAGCTGCATCTCGGCCGATTCCTATAGCCCTAAAGGCATACACACATTGGTATATCAAATGTTGTACACTTTGCTTCAGAATTCCTGATTCTTGGTGAACTGAAGAAAGTCTTATTTACGTTACATCCAGAACAACTAATTCTCAAATTCGTTGCCAAACCATGAATACCTATATCTGTTAGCGAAAAGTTATTACTTTCACATTCCGCACAGACCAATGTGCCCTTCAGCTGATCAGCTAGATAACTTATGTTTACTAATAATACATATCCTGTCTGAGTTGATTGATACACTTTATGTTCAACAATTTTTTTCGCCGCAGTACTTTTAGAGTCAACAACAGTAGTTTTTGCCTGATTTGATTGCCACGAAATTTGCGCTTCACAATATTCCCTTTTGGCTTAGTCATTCTACGACTTCATTCATTGTTTAGAAACATGTAATATTCGATTCATTTGAGTTTATATTATAAATGACTAAATTGCAGCGACTACCGGTACCTAAAGTAGGCATAGTGATAGTAAAGTTACCGGTACATTCAAATATTCTAATACCATGTTACACACTATTGCACCAAAAGAATGCGCCATTCAGACGAAAAGTCGCCAATATAACACATCAGATCTCTTATGAAAGGTCCTTCCACAACTTGTGCTTACAGGTAAGCCTACTTGCAGTACTGTACAATGTCAATGACGCAGTATGTCAATACGCAGAATGTCAATAAACTGGTGAAATGACAGTTCTGGAATCTGTCAAGTCAATTATCAATTCAAATTTCCCTCCAAAACTACAGTTGATTTATTATTTGTATATGCTTCAAAACAATGGTTGAAAGGCAATTAGTTAAAAATTTATAATTTTTGGCATTTTTTACAAACATTTGACAATTGCTATTTGATGTAATGTAATACGTTTTTCCCTCTGTTTGTACATCTGTCTCTTACATACCGGTATTGTGTGCTTTTTCATATTTTGACAAACAACCCAAATGAAGACAGACGGATGGCAGACATTCTAGAATCCTTCAATATTGAAATTTGACATCGGAAATGAAATCACGGACTAGGAAAACCCCATAACAAAATTTTATGTATTTATGTAGGTGTTGTTTGCTTATTTAAATTTGATGGACACACCAAAAGACAGACAGAATTGACGGAGAGACATAATAGAATCCATTAATAGTGAAAACAGACATAGGAAATGAAATCACAGACCAGAATAACCCCATAACAAAATTTTATTTAGTTGTTGTGTGCTTTTTTAAATTTGATGGACACACAAAAAGACAGACAGAATGGACGGACAGACATACTAGAATCCATCAATAGTGAAAACTGACATTGGAAATGAAATCACAGAGAAGAATAACCCCATAACAAAATTTTATTTAGTTGTTGTGTGCTTTTTTAAATTTTGACGGACAGACCAAAAGACAGACAGAATGGACGGACAGACATAGTAGAATCCGTCAATAGTGAAAACTGACATTGGAAATTGAGTCACAGTCCAGGAAAACTCCATAAGAAAATTTTATTTGAGTGTTGTATGCTTTTTTATATTTAGACGGACAAACCAAAAGACAGACAGACGAACAGACAGACTAGAATCCGTCAATCGTGAAAACTGACATCGGAAATGAAATCACGGAACAGGAAAAGCCCATAGCGAGAGTTTTAATTTTTGTTCGAAAAAATGTTCTTTCAAAATTTTACAATAATGGTATGCTTGAAAATTCTCCCATTTATAAAAATTGGCGGGAAGGTTTGGAAACTTTGAATGCATTTTTTTCTCCTACTTCAATTTTCATGTTATTTTGGTTACAAATGCCCCATTATCTCGAGAACGGCTCGATGAAATTTCTTGAAATTTTGACACATGATCCATGGCATGGCCTAATATCATAGTTAACTCATCATCATTCTTTGTATTTTAGGACCAAATCCCAAATTTTTTACCTTTTTTTCAAAAATATGAAAAATAATACAAAAAATTCGAAAATTTCGAATTTTTCGAATTTTTTTAGGTTCCAGGTCTGGCGGGGTGGCTACTTTAATAGCATATCAAATTTCATAAAAATCGACCTGGTAGTTCTCGAGAAAACGGGGCATTTGTTAAAAAGGCGTTTGTATGGGAAAATCTAAGTGTTCCATCTCCCCTTAAGCGTATTTATTGGGTTTAAGATTGTTGATTTATTGGACATAATTAACAACTTAGTAAGAAATTGAGTTTAGTTTTATTTTAAAAAGTTTAAATAAATAATAGCCAAGAGAATTAAGCTGCTTGTGGAAAGTTGAGATGGTGGAGTAGGCTTGAGTTACATAAAATTTAATTAATACTTGCAGTTGAAATTCTAGTCCAATTCATCATTTAATAATGCTCTCAACGATTATTCTTCGTATTCATTATTCTCTCGCCAGGATCAGATTCATGTCTCACTTACCAAAAATAGGTTGCCCATAATATTATAATGCTAAATCCTTCTCAAGGGATAATTAATATAAGGGTATGATCTCATCAATCACATGTGTATGATATTTACCCTCATAAAGACAAATATACGCTGATATCATATTTAAGATGGGAGGATATTAAAATCTGAATCCTTTTGTTACATGTATGTCACCTTACAGTGTACTGGTGATATGCCTGTAACGCTGCAGAATCCCACTTTGCTACATTGCGATCTAGGCCACAACACAGTAAAGTAATCTCTTTCTTAGTAACAATAAACTTCTAGAACTCCCGGTGGAAAACTGTTATTCTTTATGAAAATTATATCTGGAAAGTCTTGTGAAAAGTGAAATATTGCAATATGGTCCTGTGACAACTCTAAGTTCTGATGAAAATTACATTAAGGGGGATGGAGTTGGGGAAAGCCCTCACGAATATAAAATATGGAAATTTAACACAAAGAAAAAAATGTTTAATGATGTCCTATTAACTCGTCCTTGAACATAGTAATCATTAAAGGACTGTCAATCACGTAAAGTATGTCTATCAGGGAATATAGAGTTTCAAAAATAGTAGAGTGAAGCCGTTCAGGAAATATGCGTCATAAAATAAGTAAGAAACATTACTCCTCTGGGACTAAATACCTATTTACAAAAATAATGATTTTTGGAAAGAGTAACACGACCAGTGCATATGCTCATGTTGATAATATCTGGCTAGGGACATCTACCACAACTACAGTACCTAAAACTGTACTGTACCAATAGTACAGAACCACATCTACAGTACCTAGTACTGTACAGTAGGGTATATCATTGTCTGAAACTTAGTATTGGGTAGGTTTGAAATGTTGAAGGTTACGGTTCTCAGTGAGAATAGCATTGAAATTTGGTCTTGTTGCAGTTACTATGCCTGCCTTTTGCAAGTAATTTTTTTACAACTTTTCAGTACAGGTAAATGGGAAATTCAGTAATTTCCGTAATTAGTAAGTCAGTAATTAGGTGAGCTCTACGAGCTCCACCCAGCCACCAGTAGGTACAGTACTATAGTTCATACCGGTATCTAGTTATATGTAATATGGCTAGGGCCTACTGCATTATTTCCCGATTTTGCATTTCCTCGTTGTGCAGTACTGACTACTGCAATAGGCCTTTCCTGCTGTTTTCATTTTATCACAATTCTGCAGTTCATTCCAGTATCTAGTTATATGTAATATGGCTTAGGCCTACTACATTGTTTCCCGATTTTTCATTTCCTCTGTTGTGCAGTACTGACTAACTGCAGTAGGCATTTTCTGCTGTTTTCATTTCATCACAATTCTACAATTTTGATGTTGTTTGTAATATGGAAACTCGTGCATCCACCAGCGTTATTTATAGAAGTTGCCCTGTTTATGGTATTCCTTCGAATTTGCCTGAAAATGTTTTGCCAACTATTGGTGATGTAATGCGATACTACAAAAAATTGCAACAGGAAGGTCCTCCTAATGCACCTAGTAGAGATATATTTAAAATGGTTGTTGAATTCCTAAATGGTATTTGGGAGAAAGCAAGTCTTCCCTTTACTGACTCACGAACAACCATTGCTAAACTTGAGAAGAAGAGAGAGTATCTACGTAATGTTCTCAAGAAGTCAGGATCAACTAAAGAAAATAAAATTAAAGAGCTGAAAGTAGAAGGTGAGAGGTTATTTGATATTTGCACTTGTCACTGTGAAGGGATTTCAACCTGTAGTTGTCCAAGAGAATCTAAGGTTTCTAAATTGGAGTGGGATTTTATTGTTGATCAGAGGTCTTTACGCAAGATGGTAATTGGAAAGGTTGACCGTGAAATGACAGAGAAACTGAAGAGGCGAAGAGAAAGGCAGTTAAAGTCAGACCCAAAGCATTTGCGATATGATAGCACCAGTTGTCCCAATGTGGGAGAGGAAAGTTTCACAGCCTCTTTCTCAGATAATTCAACTGATGATAATGAAGATGCTGATCCATCTGTTATACATCATGGATCTAAAACAGATCCAATTATACTCCACTTCATCGTCTTGCATTGGAATGTGAACATTATGGGGTATCAAATGCTGCTGGATCCGCAATAGCTACTGCAACATTGGTGGATTATGGCATTGTATCGAGTGATGATTCTACACTTGTAGTTGATAAAATGAAGCTATGGCGTGAGCATGATAAGATGAGAAAGAACCTCAATAAAGATGCCATTGCTTCAGTGGAATCAATTCCAGCCTTATACTATGATGGCTGTAAAGATGAAACGCTCTGTTCCAAAGTTGTCAACATGAAGGGTACAATAAAAGAAGAGCATGTGACTCTTATATCTGAACCCAAATCGAAATATTTGGGTCATATTTCCCCTGATTCTGGAACAGCAAAGTCACTTTTTGATGGTATTCTCGTATTCTTTGAAGAAAATCAGTTAGCAACAACTCATCTAATTGCCATTGGAGCAGATGGCACAAATGTTAATGCTGGAATTAGAAGTGGTGTGATTAGAAGGTTGGAAGTACACCTAAATAAACCACTTCAATGGTTTATTTGACTTCTCCATATGAACGAGTTGCCCTTGAGACATCTCTTTGCGGCATTGGATGGTGAAACAACTGGACCAAGCTCCTATCAAGGCAAAATTGGGAAACAGATAGCCAAATACGAAAATCTACAAATCACTAAATTTTCACCAATTGAAGGAAATTTGCCTCATTACTCTGATTATAGTAAGTTAAGTAAAGACCAGCAGTATTTGTTTGAAATGTGCCTAGGGGTGCAATGTGGTACCATTGAAAGCAATCTGGCTTGAGATATCCTGGAAACCTCAGTCACTCTCGATGGCTAACAACAGCGAACCGCATTTTGCGACTCTATGTGTCGACAGATCAGCCATCAAATGACCTGGTAACTCTTGTAGAATACATTGTAAAGATTTATGCTCATGTATGGTTCAACATTAGAAAGAACCCTGAATCATGGAATGGTGCTAAACATTTATTTCTCTTAATTTCACTTTCTCGGAATTGTGACCAAAGTGTAAAAGATATAATTGATCCAGTCATCCAAAGAAATGGATACTTTGCACACCCTGAGAATATAATTCTGTCAATGCTGAAGGATGATGATCCAACAATTCGACAGCTTGGTTTACGAAAGATTCTGGCTGCTAGAGAATCTTCTTCCACTTCAGGTATTCGAACATTTAATATTCCCATATTAAACCTTGATGTGACAGAGTATTTTGGTTTGTTGGATTGGAATGATTTTCCAAGGCTTGAACCTCCAGTGACAAAGCAGTATTCGGTTGATGGTATCCAACAAGCACTGGATGGCAGCAGCACCTTCAATTTTGAATCATGGCCT
The DNA here is from genome assembly GCA_032718475.1 of Nemertoderma westbladi. Lineage (NCBI taxonomy): Eukaryota > Metazoa > Xenacoelomorpha > Nemertodermatida > Nemertodermatidae > Nemertoderma > Nemertoderma westbladi. The sequence continues at coordinate 23,177 of JAUCBJ010002744.1, read as the reverse complement.
TGCCACAATCAGGCAGTAGAGCGACATGTGAAACTGGTGACAGAAGCTTCAATGCTTGTAATTTGAGAATTGCGACGAGATGGATTTGTCAGAGGTTCACTACTGTCAAGAGAACTTGTTCCAGCTTATAAGTCATAGAAGGACTGGAAAACTGAACTATAAACTTACAATAATCGTTTACAAGATCGTTTATATTCGAATTACATTCTAATTCTGTTCTTAGTTATATAAAGTGTACATAGGATTGCTCTTTGAAACATAATTCAATTAAAACACAATTCATAATTTTGCAAAAAATGAGTTTATGATATACCCTACTGTACAGTACTAGTACAGTACCACATCTACAGTACCTAGTACTGTACAGTACCACCACTAGTACAGTACCACTACTACAGTACCTAGTACTGTACACTGTACAGTACCACAAGTACAGTGCCACATCTACGGTATCTAGTGCTGTACACTACCACCAGTACAGTACCACATCTACAGTACCTAGTACTGTATAGTACCATTAGTACAGTACCACATCTACGGTATCCAGTGCTGTACAGTACCACTAGTACAGTACCACATCTACGGTATCTAGTACTGTACAGTACCACTAGTACAGTAGGCCTACCACATCTACGGTATCCAGTACTGTACAGTACCACCAGTACAGTACCACATCTACAGTACCTAGTACTGTACAGTACCACTAGTACAGTACCACATCTACGGTATCCAGTACTGTACAATACCACTACTACAGTACCTAGTACTGTACACTGTACAGTACCACTAGTACAGTACCACATCTACGGTATCTAGTACTGTACAGTACCACTAGTACAGTACCACATCTACGGTATCCAGTACTGTACAGTACCACCAGTACAGTACCACATCTACAGTACCTAGTACTGTACAGTACCACTAGTACAGTACCACATCTACGGTATCCAGTACTGTACAATACCACTACTACAGTACCTAGTACTGTACACTGTACAGTACCACTAGTACAGTACCACATCTACGGTATCTAGTACTGTACAGTACCACTAGTACAGTACCACATCTACGGTATCCAGTACTGTACAGTACCACTACTACAGTACCTAGTACTGTACACTGTACAGTACCACTAGTACAGTACCAGATCTACGGTATCCAGTACTGTACAGTACCACTAGTTCAGTACCACATCTACGGTATCCAGTATTGTACAGTACCACTAGTGCAGTACCAAATCTACGGTATCCAGTACTGTACAGTACCACTAGTACAGTTCCACATCTACGGTATCCAGTATTGTACAGTACCACTAGTGCAGTACCACATCCACAGTGCTTTCAATTTTCGCAATCCTTTAATCCGATTTAGTATCATAGGATATATGAAGCAACTCCAACATCACAGGCGTAATCAATTCTATTGCATGTATTGCGTATATATATATAAATAGATGATAGTGGAAAGCTCATGTGAGAACAATGCGCTGTTTAGCCTTTTCTTATATTTAGTTCCCTTTAGAATACCAATGAGGAATGTAATAGATGAAGATATTAAAATTATAATTATCCATCCAAAACACACCCGTATTGTATTGCATCACCTAATCCAAACTATTATCATCTTAAATTTCTTTTATCTTAGATTTGAGTTCATACAACAAATATTAATACTATGAATTAAAATTCAAAGAAAATAAGGATTATTTTCCAGATCAAAGCAGGGTTGAATTACTTCTTTCTTCTTACAGGTAAGATAATTATTATTGAAATTTAAGAGATATCGTATTGAATGTGAAATTTATGAATTATTTTTCATAGTTCACATTACCAGACTACTGAAACGATATTGAAAAAAATGTGAAAATCGAGAGTAAATAGAATACAATTGCAATTTGTTTAATTCTAAAGAAATTTATTTTACAGGAATGAATGTGAGTGAGGCCGATTATTAGTTTTATGTATCCCAAACTATCCTTTACTACATCCAGTGCTGTTCAACTAGTTGAAAGTTCAACTAGTTAAGTTGTCATTTGATGTTATTTAGTTAAAGTGGTTTTATTTAACTTGTCACTCAGAATTTAGTTAGTTAACGGGGTTTTTAAAAAATAATTGTTGACTTTCAATTAAATCTAACTAAATTCCGAAAGCTAAAAGAAGGATGCCAGGAAACTAGTAATATAATCGGACTGCTGCATTGAATCCACACATTGAGTTGCTATGCCAACTTAACAAAAACATTTAGTCACCACCATGCAATCCACAATTGGCAAGCCCAATGCAGCGTGCATTAAGAATCCTATGCCGGCTTATCAGCAAAGTTGCACTGCCACAACTCCCTATCTCCCCTGACTTTCGCGAAATTATCCGCATCTTCAAGGCCAGTGTCCTTTAAGATGCGTCTCACGAAAGTTCTGGGCTGTCCACCATGCTTATTTTCTACACGGGGCTTCCAAAGCGCAAGATTGTGCACAGGCTGGTCCTCGCGGTGAAAACAATGTCCTGTAAAGCGGAGTCGGCTGTCAATAACAAGTAATAACACCCATTGTTAAGTTAACATAGTGCTAATCATATGAAAAGTCGTATTCAATATGGTTTGTGATGTGTTTCGAAACGGCAATACCAACCGTTGCTATGGCTACCTGAAATATTCAATATTATGGGATTTAGTTAAGTTTTAGTTGAAATTTCAACTATTATTATTAACTAAACACCTTCAAATTAGTTGAAAAAATTAGTAAACTTGTCATTTATATTTATTTATTTGGGTTTAGTTAATTTGTCACTACAAAATTAGTTGAAAAACCACTGACTACTACATCAGCTTACAGACAATAATATGAGCTGATATAACTAAAATGACGTTATCAATTTCCAAACAATGGTTTATCTATTCGTTATGAGATCCATTCTGGTTGTGTTAAAGATACATAATCAATATGGTGGCCCCACCTTTGCCGACATCTCCCGGAGAAAGGTAGAGGTCTCTGGGCCGGGGCGGCCTAATGTCTTAAAGGCCACGGGTGAAAGAAGTGGCCCTGGGCCATTAGGTCGCGATATTTTGCATTTTTAGTTTGCTCTGCCCCCTCTGCATTGCGTCTCCAAGCAACGATTGTCTGTTGAATGTGGCTGGGGGCCAGCGGATCTACCACTGCACTGTGGCATCCCATGCTAGGGTTCGGCCGTCCACCCGCCTCCTGTTGCCCCGCCGACATAAACCTGGGGGCTCTAGGTTTAAAGGCACCCCACAACTAACCAGCGCCCCAAGAATGATTCTGTTTACCATCGCGTGGCGGGTGTGCCGGCCACCAGCACTAAACTGGCAGCAGAGCCCATGGAGGCCGTCAGCAGCCACTGGCATGCCACAGCGGCAGCTGTATTTGCAGGAGTTGTATTACTAGTGGGGTCGCTTAAGGCTAAAATATAGCAAAATCTTTAATTGCAGGACAAAACGCATGAAAATGTCACTATATATGTAAAAAAAATGTGCATATTAATCCGAGCCTGTGTACCAAAAGAATTGACTACTTCCCTAGCAACAGGGTAACTTTTTCAAAGCAACCTGATACTTTTGGACGTATCTGTTATTGAAACTTGCCATATAATAAATTTCGATTATAAAACTGGGTTGATTTAAAAATATAAGTCGTGTACAAGTTTCCATAACAACAGGTGACCTTTCCCTAGCAACCGCTGTATATTTAATGTAATTATGATTGAAACTTGGGATAAACAACCTGTCTAGCAATAGAAGATGGTCAGTACTGACATTGGGAGATGATACATGTTTCCATAGCAACACAGTGACCAATCCCTAGCAACTGCCTGAAATTTAATGCAATTATGATTGTAAGTGGAGATAATCAACATGCCTAACAATATAACATGGTTAGTAGTGTCCACGAAGCTAAGGAAAATCAACTACTTTCGCTAAGAAAGATTTTCCTTAGCTGAGATGGTCTATTCATAGTGGGCTATTTTACTTGTGTGAGGCAGATTTAGTCCTTTTTTATTCCGGAAAAAACTAGCCTTTAAAAGTACCTAAAGTGACATAGACTTCGCGATAAAATTTTACGAAACTGGGTATGTATTATCTGGACCACTAGTTGGAACTTTTAGTGAAACAAAAAAACATTCCAGAAATACCTAGTTACCATGGTAACTGGAGCTTATTAAAGTCAATATCATTCAAGTCTATATTTTTAACTCTTGTTTGTAGGAAAACTGTATTAGATATAAATATTTGGTTTCCCAACTCAACTATAAGGAAGGTCCTTAGAGGAGCCGATTGTGGTTAATTAGAAAATCCAGTTACCTTGGTAACCAGGCTAAACAGATGTTATAATTTAAAAAATTATAATTAGAAAAACAAGTTAAAGGCATTATGACTTGGGACCAACCCCTACCACCATAATATCACTTATTCTGCATCCAATCTACGTTGTTCTATTTGCCAGTTACCTTGACAACCACTGCAAACAGACTTTTTAACAAATTACTAATTAATTTTGCACATAAACTACTCAATGAAGCTTCCTTGAAGTCGATGTGTCACCTGGGACCACAAACTAGATCTTAATGTAAAACTCAGCAGTTCTAGAAAAGTCCAGTTACCTTGGCAATACCGGGAGTTCTTTTAACTCGGTAAATCAATGAACTGATGAGTCAAAGAGTGTTTAATTTTCCTTAGCTTCGTGGTTGCATTTCCTTTAGGAAATGCCTTTCTAGTATGAGTTATTCTGCATCCGAATTACATTGTTCTATTTTTCAGTTTCCTTGACAACCACTGCAAACAGATGCATTTTGATAGAAAATCGGTATTTTGGACATAAAGTACAATATTTTCTGAAACTCGGTATATGTGTTATCTGAACCACAATCTGGACTGAATCTTTTTTCAAAGGATGAACCAACAGTTCCATAGAACTCTAGTTTCCATGGAAATAGAAGCTAATTATTGGCAAATGCTACTAAACTAGGCTAAGCAATAAACTAAATTGTGGCCGTTTGTTTAATTTTCCTTACCTTCGTGGTTGCATTTCCTTTAGGAAATGCCTTTCTAGTCCACGAAGCTAAGGAAAATCAACTACTTTCGCTAAGAAAGATTTTCCTTAGCTGAGATGGTCTATTCATAGTGGGCTATTTTACTTGTATGGGGCAGATTTAGTGTTTTTTGACCTGTGAAAAAACTAGCCTTTAAAAGTACCCTGAAATTTTACATGTATATACTACTCGTCGAGGCGCATCGTGTGGGATGGGTCTCATATCCAGGAAAAATCTGGTTTCCATGGCAACGGACTTAGAAAAAAGTCTAGGTATTTCAAGTCAATATTTAAAACTCTATTTCTAGGAAAACTATAATAGATATAAACTTGGGGTTTCGCAACACAACTATAAGGTCCATAGCAGATCCGATTGAGGCTAAATAGAAAATCCAGTTACCTTGGCAACCGGGATAAACAGATGTTAAAATTTATAAAATGTTAATTTGAGGCCTACGGGCAAGGTGTTATGACTTGGGACCAATCCCTACCCCCACTATATAACTTATTCTGCATCCGAATTACATTGTTCTATTTTTCAGTTACCATGACAACCACTGAAAACAGATGTTTTTATACAAAAATTATTCATTTGGACATAGACTTCGCGATAAAATTTTACAAAACTGTGTATGTGTTATCTGGACCACTAGTTGGAACTTTTAGTGAAACTGAAAACATTCCAGAAATATCTTGTTACCATGGTACCTGGAGTTTATTAAAGTCTATATCATTCAAGTCTAAATTCAATACTCTATTTGTAGCAAAATAATGTAATATATATAAATTTGGGGTTTTGCAACTCATCTGTAAGGTCCATATACAATCCATTCGAGGTTAATTACATAATCCAATTACCATACCATCAAGACTAAACAGATGTTAAAGTTTCTAAAATGGTAATTTTAAACACAAGTTAATAGTATTATGACTTGGGACCAAGACCTATCCCCACTATATGACTTATTCTGCATCCGAATTACATTGTTCTATATTTCAGTTTCCATGACAACCACTGCAAACAGATGCATTTTGATATAAAATCGGTAATTTGGACATAAACTACAATATTTTCTGAAACTCGATATGTGTTATCTTTATCTGAAAAACAATTTGGACTGAATCTTTTTTCAAAGGTAAAGCCAACAGTTCCAGAGAATTCTAGTTTCCATGGGAATATAAGTTATTTATTGGCAAATGCTACTAAACTAGGCTAAGCAACAAACCAAATTGTGGCCCTTTGTTTAATTTTCCTTAGCTTCGTGGTTGCATTTCCTTTAGGAAATGCCTTTCTAGTATATAGACGGCGGAAGAGAAATCCACGAAGCTAAGGAAAATCAACTACTTTCGCTAAGAAATATTTTCCTTAGCTGAGATGGTCTATTCATAGTGGGCTATTTTACTTGTGTGAGGCAGATTAGTTTTTTTTTGACTCCAGAAAAAACTAGCATTTAAAAGTACCCTGAAATTTTGCATGTATATACTACTCGTCGAGGCGCATCTTTTGGGCTGGGTCTCATATCCAGGAAAAATCTGGTTTCCATGGCAACGGACTTAGAAAAAAGTCTATGTATTTCAAGTCAATATTTATAACTCTATTTGTAGGAAAACTATAATACATATATACTTGGGGTTTCTCAACTCAACTATAAGGTCCATAGCAGAGCCGATTGAGGTTCAATAGAAAATCCAGTTGCCTTGGCAACCGGGCTAAACAGATGTTAAAATTTATAAAATGTTAATTTGAAGCCTAAGGTTAATGTGTTATGAATTGGGACCAATCCCTACCCCCACTATATAACTTATTCTGCGTCCGAATTTCATTGTTTTATTTTGCAGTTACCATGACAACCGCTGTAAACAGATGTTTTTATGCAAAAATTACTCATTTGGACATAGACTTCGCGATAAAATTTTATTAAACTGGGTATGTGTTATCTGGACTGGAACACTCGTTGGAACTTTTAGTGAAACTCAAAACATTCCAGAAATATCTAGTTACCATGGTGACTGGAGTTTATTAAAGTCTATATCATTCAAGTCTAAAATCAATACTCTATTTTTAACAAAATAATGTAATATATATAAACTTGGGGTTTTGCAACACATCTATAATAGCTATATACAAGCCGTTCGAGGTTAATTATGCAATCCAGTTACCATAGCAACAAGACTAAACAGATGTCAAAATTTATAAAATAATAATTTGAAGCACAAGTTAATAGTATTATGACTTGGGACCAACACCTACCCCCACTATATGATAATAATAATTAAATGCTTGAGTTAATACAATTATTTTATTCTTTAATTGTCAAGCTGAAGTAAAAAACCTTACCGGTAGGTATGCCAGTACAGTACGATACAAATACTAAAATAAAAAAGCAACTGACCATTAGACGTTGCATGCAATCAGTAATCAGCTGACGGCTGTCAGCTGATCAGTAGGTTTCGCCCCAATGGGGGCTTTCTCAAGTAGCTAGTGCTAGAAAGGAGACAATAGATAGAAGTTCCCAAGGGAGACGGGACGGTAAAGTGAAACAAGGTAGAAGTGTATCCGTCTAACCACTGGGAAGCAGCACCTCAAACTTGCGCCAATCACGTTTCTGCTTGTTAATAGCTGGCTGGCGAGTGCGTATATAAAACATTTCTAGTTTTTGCAGGACAGGACGCAAAGGGTGCCGTGCAATAACCTTGAAGTGTTTGAACAACTCTCGCCAGTCAGTCAACCAACGTGTGTTGGGCTCCCCGCGGTGCGTCATGATATGGTTGTGAACTGTCTTGCCTTGTTCACTACCATCATTGGCCGACCCGTCTTGATGCTGTCTAACGCGTTCAAATAAGTGTTGGATGGTATGTCCAACATATTCCCCCTTACAAGAGGGACAAGCAAATGAATACACGACGTTAGAAGCCAGAATATCGGGAACCGGATGTTTCAATGATGGCAGTGATTGGCGCAGTTTGGCAGTTGTGTAAACAAACCGCACTGGCCGTGCGCAAGATCTCGGTACTAGACCACGTAGCCTACGAACGAAAAGTTCGGTAGCCCGACCGCGGTACTCAAACTTACAGATGATAGGCCTGGGATTATCTACGGGTGCTGGATCCACCAGGTCAATGACCTCAGTGGGTGCAACCGCAGTCACCTCGCTCTCACTACAATTGCCAGGACGCCCCCTAGCGGCACGGACGGCGGTAAGCTCGCGTTGAATCATCGCATTCGTATATTGGTTATTGCTCAGAATGGTGTTAGCTTCGCCAATTGCAGAAAGGAGCTGGGAGCCATCCCCGCCCTTACTGACGTTGAAAATGCGATGAAACATTCCACGAACTACCCCCCGTTTGTATGCCTCAGGGGCACACGCAGTAGCATTAAGAACAAGCCCGGTATCTGTAGGCTTGCGGTACCACGCCGTCGCAAGCGCGTGGTCAGTACGGGACACAACCAAATCAAGGAAAAGCAAGCGGCCCTGTTCCTCCAACTCAAGTGTAAACTTAAGATTGGGGTGGAGGGCATTGACCTCTCTCAGCTTCTCAGTGGGGTCATTACTACCAACGCTAATCACGTCATCAACGTACCTATCGCTAAGCTTGGTACCCGCCGCGATCTGCTCATCGAACTGTGACAGAAAGATGTTGGCGAGTATGGGACCCAAAGGGGAGCCCATGGCGACACCATCCCTCTGACAACGGTAGTTACCACGGTGATCCAGGAATACAACATCCTGTGTAGCAACCAACATAAGACGAATAAATTGGTCCTTGTTGATAGGCTGGTCAGGATGTTGCTCGTACAGTAGATCAGCAGCAAGCTGCACCGCCTCCTTAAGTGGAACATTAGTGAATAAACTCACTACGTCCAGGGAGTAGAGGCGGTCCGTGGGTTCTACCTCCAGCTCGGCGAGACGATCGGCAGCCCCGGTGCTGTTAGTACCAATCCTACCCTCTGGCAGCACCTGCAACATGTCCCTGAGGTACTCAGCGACAGGGTGGTAGATGCTGCCGGGCATTGAAGTTATCGGGCGGAGGGGGACACCAGCCTTGTGGACCTTAGCGAGGCCATACAGCCTCGGGGGAGTAGTATCCTTGCGCGGTAGTAACTTGGCTAGGAGTTCCTTACTCTCCTTACCCACAATACTGGTGACCTCGTCCCGTATAACCTCGGCCCTACGACGGTAAATATCGATCTTCACAGCACCCGGGCGGCCTGGAGGGGGACCAAACTTGGCGGGGTCGGCGATGAGAGTATCAGCCTTGGTCAGATACGACTCCTTCCTCATAACACAATAGCCGTTCCCCTTGTCAAAAGGCACTATATGAGTTATTCTGCATCCGAATTACATTGTTCTATTTTTCAGTTTCCTTGACAACCACTGCAAACAGATGCATTTTGATAGAAAATCGGTATTTTGGACATAAAGTACAATATTTTCTGAAACTTGGTATATGTGTTATCTGAACCACAATCTGGACTGAATCTTTTTTCAAAGGATGAACCAACAGTTCCATAGAACTCTAGTTTCCATGGAAATAGAAGCTAATTATTGGCAAATGCTACTAAACGAGGCTAAGCAACGAACTAAAGTGCGGCCGTTTGTTTAATTTTCCTTAGCTTCGTGGTTGCATTTCCTTTAGGAAATGCCTTTCTAGTAAACAACGCGTATTGCAATAAAAGATTGTCCACGAAGCTAAGGAAAATCAACTACTTTCGCTAAGAAAGATTTCCCTTAGCTGAGATGGTGTATTCATAGTGGGCTATTTTACTTGTATGGAGCAGATTTGGTCCTTTTTTATTCCGGAAAAATCTAGCCTTTAAAAGTACCCTGAAATTTTGCATGTATGTACTACTCGTCGAGGCGCATCGTGTGGGCTGGGTCTCATATCCAGGAAAAATCTGGTTTCCATGGCAACGGACTTAGAAAAAAGTCTATGTATTTCAAGTCAATATTTATAACTATATTTGTAGGAAAACTATAATAGATATAAACTTGGGGTTTCTCAACTCAACTATAAAGTCCATAGCAGAGCCGATTGAGGTTAAATAGAAAATCCAGTTACCTTGGCAACCGGGCTAAATAGATGTTAAAATTTATAAAATGTTAATTTGAAGCCTAAGGTTAATGTGTGATGATTTGGGACCAACCCCTACCCCCACTATATAACTTATACTGCGTCCGAATTCGATTGTTCTATTTTTCAGTTACCATGACAACCGCTGAAAACAGATGTTTTTATACAAAAATAACTCATTTGGACATAGACTTCGCGATTAAATTTTACAAAACTGGGTATGTGTTATCTGGACCACTAGTTGGAACTTTTAGTGAAACTTAAATTATTCCAGAAATTTAGTTACCATGGTAACTGTAGTTTATTAAACTCTATATCATTCAAGTCTATATTGATAACTCTATTTGTAGCAAAACTGTAATATATATAAACTTGGGGTTTTGCAACTCATATATAAGATCCATATCCAAGCCGTTTGAGGTTAATTAGAAAATACAGTTACCATAGCAACAAGTCTAAACAGATGTTAAAATTTATAAAATGTTAATTTGAAGCCTAAGGTTAAGGTGTTATGACTTGGGAAACCCCTACCCCCACTATATGACTTATTCTGCATCCGAATTACATTGTTCTATTTTTCAGTTTCCATGACAACCACTGTAAACAGATGCATTTTGATAGAAAATCGGTAATAAAATGTTAATTTGAAGCCTAAGGTTAATGTGTGATGACTTGGGACCAACCCCTACCCCCACTATATTACTTATTCTGCATCCGAATTACATTGTTCTATTTTTCAGTTACCATGACAACCGCAGAAAACAGATGTTGTTATACAAAAATTATTCATTTGGACATTGACTTCGCGATAAAATTTTACAAAACTGGGTATGTGTTATCTGGACCTCTAGTTTGAACTTTTAGTGAAACTTAAATTATTCCAGAAATTTAGTTACCATGGTAACTGTAGTTTATTAAACTCTATATCATTCAAGTCTATATTGATAACTCTATTTGTAGCAAAACTGTAATATATATAAACTTGGGGTTTTGCAACTCATCTATAAGATCCATATCCAAGCCGTTTGAGGTTAATTAGAAAATACAGTTACCATAGCAACAAGTCTAAACAGATGTTAAAATTTATAAAATGATAATTTGAAGCACAAGTTAATAGTATTATGACTTGGGACTAACCCCTACCCCCACTATATGACTTATTCTGCATCCGAATTACATTGTTCTATTTTTCAGTTTCCATGACAACCACTGCAAACAGATGCATTTTGATAGAAAATCGGTAATTTGGACATAAACTACAATATTTTCTGAAATTCGGAAAGTGTTTCTGAACCACAATCTGTACTGAATTTTTTTTCAAAGGTTAAACCAACAGTTCCAGAGAACTCTAGTTTCCATGGGAATAGAAGTTAATTATTGACAAATGCTACTAAACGAGGCTAAGCAACGAACCAAAGTGTGGCCGTTTGTTTAATTTTCCTTAGCTTCGTGGTTGCATTTCCTTTAGGAAATGCCTTTCTCGTATGTGTTAGTCCACGAAGCTAAGGAAAATCAACTACTTTCGCTAAGAAAGATTTTCCTTAGCTGATATGGTCTATTCATAGTGGGCTATTTTACTTGTGTGAGGTAGATTAGTTTTTTTTTGATAGGTGAATAAACTAGCCTTTAAAAGTACCCTGAAATTTTGCATGTATATACTACTCATCGAGGCGCATCTTTTGGACTGGGTCTCATATCCAGGAAAAATCTGGTTTCAATGGCAACGGACTTAGAAAAAAGTCTATGTATTTCAAGTCAATATTTATAACTCTATTTGTAGGAAAACTATAATAGATATAAACTTGGGGTTTCTCAACTCAACTATAAGGTCCACAGCAGAGCCGATTGAGGTTAAATAGAAAATCGAATTACCTTGGCAACCGGGCTAAACAGATGTTAAAATTTATAAAATGTTAATTTGAGGCCTAAGGTTAAGGTGTTATGACTTGGGACTATGGGGCGCCGTTTGGGCCAAAAATAAAAAAAACATATTATATTAAAAAGTTATAATGGTATGTTTTTTATCTTGCCGTTTGGGCCAAAAGTTGTAATGGTATGTTTTTTTATCTTGCCGTTTGGGCCAAAAATAGCTGAGAGGGAAATTTGAATTATCACTTTCTATATACTGTATTTAGCAATTGCAATTATCATCATACCTGTGAGCCTGTCTGCCTATACATGATTGTGGATTGTATTTACACACGGTGTACCGTATCGCTGTAGGAGTGGACTTTAGGCTTACCTCCCGCTGTATGGCTGTATGGCTGTATGGGCCTTGGCCTACCAGTACTCATATACTGTCACTGGGTAATGCTGTAATGCGTTAGGCTGTTAGGTACAAATCAGTATACTTTAGGCCCTGTAGCATTACACCTTGTGTTTGTGATAGGCCTACATCTTGTGGTCCACAATACTGCAATACTTTAATTTTTTTTTTAATTATAATTATTATTAATCGACAACAAGCATACGTATATGTTATTGTTGAATTGCACATTAACTATAATCTTGCTAGCAATCGCTCCCTTACGGCAAATGCTTTACTCAGATATAAAGCTAAGTTTTTTAAATCTGGTTTGCGCCGTAGTAATGCCTTAAACTTATATACCGATGGGTTTATAGTGTAATATTGCCGTAAATAAGTTTGCCTTATATTTGAGTAAGCAGGACACACAAGCAGAAAGTGGTACTCATGTTCTACTTCCCCTAAGTTACAAATTTTACACACCCGATCCTGTACAGCTCTGTGATCCCAACGACCAACTTCAATCTCTAAGTTGTGGGACGAGCACCGAAACCTTGCGAGGGTTTGACGTAAGCCATTATTGTCCTTTAATAAATGTAGATATTCTTCTGTTCCGAATTTATCTTTAACGTAATATTGTCCTTTGGAAGAGTTTGATATATCAGCCCACCACCCTTGTATGAATTGATCCATTAAAACTACCCTAACGTTATTTAAGAATAATTTGGCATCCCCAACATTTTGAGACTCCCATGCCCAACTTTGGCCCAGGCCATTTAATACATCCCTTACCATTGAAACCCAGTTTGTCGCTGACCCCTGCAGTGCATCCTCGTAAAGTACCTGATACATACGTTTAGTCAGTCTCGTCTCTGGGAGAGTCAAAGTTCTTACCCAAAATTTTACAATTGTCAGCTTTCGTGAAACTGAAAGCGGCACAGCCCCAGTTTCCCCGTAGACGGCAAAATCAGGAGTGCTCCGTTTTACTCCAAGTAGGCGTTTCAAAAAAGCTAAATGAACACGCTCAATTGCCGGAGCAGAATGAAATCCCCAAACATCGGCACCGTAACTTAAAATTGGCGCAATCAATATCGAAAATAGCTTGTACTTCAATGCAAATGACAAATTTGGGAATTTAATAAAATACCTATAGAGCGAGAATAAACCCTTTTCAGCCTTTTGCGCCAGTATTCTTTGGGCGCATGCAAATTTACCTGTAAATGACAAGGTGATTCCCAGATAATTGTATTGTGAGACAACACCAACACTCTCCCCTTTATAAAACCATTTGTCTCCTCTCGCCAATGAACCCCCTCTCCGAAAAACTACGACATTTGTTTTGTCCAGATTAACCCGTAGGCCCCAATACTCTGAATAAGCCCCTAAGATATCAAAAGATCTCTGTAAGTCCGATCCTGTGGTGGCTATTAGTACCAGATCGTCCGCGTAAAGTAATAGAAATAGCTGCAAGTGGGATAGGGTGATACCATTCACACCGCCAAGTCTCAGCTCAGCCTCCAGATCATTGAGAAAAAGAATAAAAAGTACCGGGGACAAACATTCCCCTTGCAATACGCCCAAAAAGCAGTCATACGCCTCAGATATGCCCCCATTCCATTTCACTCGCGACTTCACACTTTCATAGAGACTCTTAATAACCTGAAATATCTTTCCTGAAAATCCAAGGCAATTGAGTTTCACCCATAGAGCATCGCGTTCCACACGGTCAAATGCCTTTTGAAAATCTATAAATCCGCAATACAGTTTATTACCATGAGACGTGAGATAATTTATCAACCCACTTAACACAAACAAATGGTCTGTTGTTCTGTAGCCTGCACGAAAAGCAGCCTGGGAGTCGTTTAACACCTGAAAACCTTCTGCCCACCAGGAAATTCTGTAGTTTAGAATTGAGGTGAATAGTTTTCCTAAGCAACTTAACAAAGATATTCCTCTGTAGTTTCCCGCGTCATCCTTACTACCTTTATTCTTATAGATTGGCGTTACCAGAGCCGCAGCCCAGGCTCTTGGGAAGTTACCAGAATAGAGCACAGCATTGAACAAAGGGGTTATTAGTGGAGTAAGGGCTGCTTTACCTTCAATGAAGAACTCATTTAGTAGCATATCCATTCCCGGGGCTTTGTGTCTTTTAAGTTTGTCAATAGCAATATTTACTTCATCCTCCGTAAAGGGCTGAGACAGTTCCTTTTCCATTAAATTTTTACTGTTATTAACGTCTATGTCAACATGTGGATCTACTCCCATGTCAGAAAATTCTGGTGTTCCAGAACATAGGTTCCTAAAATGTTCTTCAAAGTCATCAAGAGATAATTTAGATTGTTGTGATTTATTTTTGTTACCGGTTGAATTTTTCAGTAGAGTCCAAAATTTCCTTGTCTCATTTACCTCCAAACTTAACTGTTCCAAATTTCGTGACTGGTCACGTCTGTAATTTGCCCGTGCTCGTCTCAGTGTCTTACAATACATACTACGGGTGTGGGATACAACGATTTTTGACGCCACTGTCCGATCAGACTTCCACTTATTGAGTGCATTCCTAAATGCCGTTCGCTTTTCTAAGCATTCGTCATTAAACCACAGGCACTCATTATTGTCGTTAGTACTATCCCTACTCTTACATGTGTTATTTGTCCCCACTTTAAATAACTGTCCCGCTACAGTCTGTATACAGTCTGTTAACTTCTTGGCTGCTTCTTCGACAGATTCCTGCGTGTAACTGCCACTTCCGAGGTCGTCTAAGAGACTGTTTGCGCTGGCTTTGAATTCGTCAGAACCAAGTAGATCCACGAACTGACTACTTTTTGTCTGTTTCCATGAGAACCGTGTACTATAGTCATTTGTATGTTTTTTGTCACTATTTCCCTTACATTCTCTTATTGTAGCTTTCCAGGCTAATGTTGCGCTTACCATGCAGTGTTTTGTAGGTAGCATACTGTCAACATGAACCTTGAAAGCCACAGTGTTGCGTAATAATTTAGTATCAACTAGCATAAGGTCAATATTTGATTTACCCAATCCTGTTGCTCCTGATACTGAGTAGTATGTGCATTGTCCTTGGGTAGCGTCTTCACCCACCCGTCCATTCATTATCTTAAGACCAGTCGACCGGCACAATTGCAATAGTCTTCTCCCATATTGGTTAACCACTTTATCACAGTTGTTTCTAATTTTCTGCACACCTCCCCATATATCGTCAGAGTCATAAATATAATCTGGAGGTAGTAAATTGTCAAAGAAACTATTTCCAGTGAAATCGTCGCTGTCGATATAATCTAGCTCCGTCCCCGTCCTGGAGTTCAAGTCACCTACTACAATTATGTCATGTGTTTCGCCATATAAAAGTACACCTTCCTCGATTTTGTCGAATAAACACATGGAGTCTGCGATTTGTGCCCTTAGGCCATCGGCGCCAATATATACTGCACAAATGACTATATCTTTGTACAGTCCCAACTTTTCACCTATAAGTCTAAGCCAAAGCAGGTCTTCGTACTCTGGCCCATTTAATATTTCAATAGCGCACCCAAGAACATTTTTATAATATACTGTCACCCCCCCAGAAAACCGCTTGGCCCCTGCCTTTTTGTATTTTCTTGTTACTGATTTATGTTCGTAACCCTGAATATCTATATCTAGTTTGGATATTGGCCCTAGCCACGTTTCGGTGCATATAAAAATATCGTGTTGCTTTACATTTTCGATAAAATAGGGATCACAGAGCCTTGAGCTCAAACTCTCTACATTAAGATTACCAATAGACAAGTTAAAATTATTAAATTGAAAGTTAGAATTCATTTCACTTTCCACCCCACTGGAATATTTACCATCTAACCCCCTTGTTTGTTGTCCGATTGGTGAGGGTTACCAGCTGGAGCAGTAACTCCCGCGTTGGTCGGCTGGCCAGCAACAGCAACTGGCTGTCGGTTCCCTCCCCCCGACCCCTCTACGCCAGTTGTTGCTGAGGCTGCCCTCGACCTAGTGTTATAATCTGCAACTCTATTAAGGGAGAACGAGCGCAGACCCCTTTGCTCCAGACTTCGATTTCTCTTAACATTATTTCTCACATTTCTGCGGCTTGTATCTCTGCCACGCTTTTTCGCTTTACTCTCTAGTTCCCTAATAACAGGAGCTAATGGGTCCACACTTGTTGACTCCACTGTACTTTCACCCGGCCTACTACCGTCTATACTTGAGTTAATACCAGTAGTTACCATGGTTACATCACTAATAACATTACAGGGAGCTGATTGCGTCATGTCCACAGTACCAGTACCGGAGGCAGTACTGCTGGTACCGGTAGCAGGAATTAAACTATCACTATTATGCATGCTGCTGACTGTGTGTGTTGTTGCCTCAACGTGCCTAGCCAGGTGGGCTGCACCCGAAGCATAGCTTGTGACATTCTCAGTGTTAACACTATTAGATATCGGTACTGTGGGCATGGGTACTTGTACAGACCGGTAAAATGACTGATTAGTAGAATTATATAAATGATCGTTACCGGTACTACTATTATTACCAAAATGTAAGTAATCTGTATCAGTACCAGAGCCATTGCTCGCACTGACCATAACACTGTTGGATGTATCGGGTTCCTTGCGGGCAACATCAACCGGTACGGCGGCAGCAGAGTTTACAGCCTGAGAGAACGTGCCGCCCGAAAAAACATTGCTGTTGTTCCCCACCAGACGGCTTCGATACGGATTCCGGCGACTAGGGGCGTAACTTCCACCAACATTCATCAACTTCTCCAGCGATATGTTAGTGTCAGCTGCTATATCCCATCCCGTAAATCGGCGTCCATTTACAGTTAGAATGCTTCCTTGGACATTAGAAAGATACCCCTGATTGCGTGCCTCACGCGATAATCTATAGAGAACTTGACGTTGATCTCGGATTTCTTTAGGGAAGTCCGAGGTCATTCGGAACTCGGTGCCGATGAGTGCCTTACCTGCCTCCCAAATGATGTTTCTATCCTTAAGTCGTAGAAACTCGACCTTTAATGGGCGTGGACGGTCAGAACTGGGTTTACCAAGGCGATAAGCGCATTCGATTTCCAATTCTTCATGAGCGGATCGCACACCCAGAATCTCTAGAATAAAACTACGTACCAAGTTCTCAGGGTTTTCTCCGCGGTATTCCCGGAGACCTTTGAATATGAGGTTTTTTCGCGTATTTAAAACCTCGGCATTAACCGCTCTACGCAGTAGGGACTCATTTGCAGCAGTATTCTGCCTAACTTCTAGACTCAATGTACCGAGAGATGACCGGAAGTCCTTAAACCCGTCAGCCATGTTAGCGATTTCCGCGTTCATTTTTGGGAGCAGACTCAGATACTGCACATTGTTATTCGGCTCCAAGTCGTCCACCCCTATACTTCGCCCGCTGCTGGATACGCGTGATCTTTTCTGCGCTCCCCTTGCGTTCTCCATCTCACGGTTTATTCGCACTGCTTCGGCAGTGATATCAACTACATCTGTGTCAGTCGTATCGAAACCCAACTCGCCCGATGGGGGCTCCGCGTTGCTATTTCCGCGATTAGTCTCCATTGTCTGCTATAAGATTGATGTTGATGGCCTACTTCTGATTTCAGGATTTTGATTTCCGGTATGCAGTACTACAGCCAGACTACAGCTATCAGGCTAATGCCAGATCAGAGTGGTGAGGCATTAATGTCAGAATGTCATTTGTACCTAACAGCCTAACGCTACATTACAGCATTACCCAGTGACAGTATATGAGTACCGGTAGGCCAAGGCCCATACAGCGGGAGGTAAGCCTAAAGTCCACTCCTACAGCGATACTGTACCGTGCTGCCGTGTGTAAATACAATCCACAATCATGTATAGGCAGACAGGCTCACAGGTATGATGATAATTGCAATTGCTATAAATACAGTATATAGAAAGTGATAATTCAAATTTCCCTCTCAGCTATTTTTGGCCCAAACGGCAAGATAAAAAAACATACCATTACAACTTTTGGCCCAAACGGCAAGATAAAAAAACATACCATTATAACTTTTTAATATAATATGTTTTTTTTATTTTTGGCCCAAACGGCGATGGGACCAACCCCTACCCCCACTATATAACTCATTCTGCGTCCGAATTTGATTGTTCTATTTTGCAGTTACCATGACAACCGCTGTAAACCTATGTTTTTACCCAAAAATTACTCATTTGGACATAGACTTCGCTATAAAATTTTACGAAACTGGTTATGTGTTAACTAGACCCCTTGTTGGAACTTTTAGTGAAACTAAAAAACATTCCAGAAATATCTAGTTACCGTGGTAACTGGAGTTTATTACAGATTATATCATTCAAGTCTATATTCATAACTCTATTTATAGAATAACCGCAATAGATATAAACTTGGGGTTTCTCAACTCAATGATAAGGACAATAGTCGAGCTGATTGAGGTTAATTAGAAAATCCAGTTACCAGGGCAACCATGCTAAACAGATGTTAAAATTTATAAAATGGTTATTTGAAGCATAACATTAAGGTATTACGACTTGGGACCAATCCCTACCCGCACTATATCACTAATTACGCATCCAATTTAAATTGTCACATTTTTCAGTTTCCATGACAACCACTACAAACAGACGTTTTAACAATTAAATCCTTTGTTTTACACATTAACTACTGTACTCAATGAAACTGAATTGAAGTATGTGTCGCCTGGAACCACAAACCGGATCTTAATGTAATCCTCAGCAGTTCTAGAAAATTCCGGTTTTTAAGACATATGCCTCTTAACTCTGTAAAGCAATGAAGTGATGAGTCAAAGAGTGTTTAATTTTCCTTAGCTTCGTGGTTGCATTTCCTTTAGGAAATGCCTTTCTAGTAGTTATATTAGATCTGATTCATGTTTCCATAGCAACAAAGTAAAAATTTGCACTTTAGGCTTATTGGGATAATGTGTGTTTCTATATCAAATGTACCAGTATATAAATACAGTCATAATGTCATATTGTTGGAATATGACCAAATAGATTTTAGATTGTAGAGTTTTATCCATTGGGTATTGGCTTTTATTTGCCTTAAATATCTCATGGAATCCGTTTAATTTTCCCTTTCTTATCTGTTGCCTCCACAGTCAGTTTTTCGGGAAATTTATCTTCGTGGTTTAATGCACTCCTCACACAAAGCTCTGGCGTCGTATATTTTACTCCGTACCTGTCTTTTATTTGCCATACTTTCTCTTTTGTGCATTTTTTTCTTTTTTGTTTATAACATAAATCATTGTTACCATGCCAACATTGCAGAGTTCTAGAACAAATGTAAATATTATATACTATTCTAGAACAAAAATATAATAAAAAATATAATGTTCTAAAACATATAGCTAGTTATTTTTCAAATTTAATTTGCTAGTAATTAAAAAAAATTCATAAAATTTTTGGGGTGCGAAATGCCCAAAAGTCAAATTAAGGCAATATTAAGACAGTTACGGAGAAAAATATACGACGCCAGGACGACGCTTTGTGTCAGGAGTTCATTAACTATGAAGATAAATTCTCCGAAAAACTGACAGAAAACATATGAAGGCAACAGATAAGAAAAGGAAAATTCAACGGGGATTCCATGAGATATTAAAGGCCAACAATAGCCAATACCCAATTGATAAATATACTAATTAGTTACATCGGTATACAAAACTATATAATCAATATTAATTTACATGTATTCAGAAATTTATTTAAAAATATCATTATGTCACACACTGGATCCTGGACACTGGATCAACAACAACCACTGGATCCTTCTAACATTCCACCCAAAAGCTGGTTATATTCGTTGCTTCGACTCCTTGGGTGGTAGCCACGAAGAGCTGACCCACGACTTAAGGGACTGGGCCGTTTCATTAGCAGTACTAAACAATGAAGATCACTCCGGTATTAGAATACTTCCCCATACCCCCAAGCTGCAGTTTAATGACTCTCATCAGTGTGCAATCTACGTCTGCCACTTCGCAAAGTTTAGTGTTGAACACATGAGTGCTATCAGACATCCTTCCCACTATCAGGTGTCAATGACAGGTCGATCCAGTCTCTCCGTTTAAACTTGGCCACAATAGTGTTTGCTAAACCTATTAAGGCATTTCCTCTCAGCGATGCACATAATCCCAGCTCAAAAGGAATGAATCCTTTTACAAATCCGCAGGCAGGCACACCAGGATCAAACCAGCACGGTGGTTTGGAGGGGAAAGCACCATGCACCACACAGACCCAAGGTTTTAACATTTCAGAAGATTGCATCATTGGTGATGTAAATCCAGTCCATTCGACTTCCAGCACTCAAGGTATAGGTGTCCAAGCCCGTTCAAGATGCTCTGTATGCAAGAAAGATATTCTGGTAAATGGTAATGGTCAACTTCGCAGGCACAAAGAGAATTCTGGAGGACCCTTGTGTCCTGGAGCAGGCAAGTTGGCTGACGTTCAGTGTGGAGATTATAGCAATTCGGAGGAGAAATCTCAGTCAGACGAGCAATTAGTTTGTCCCACATGCAGTGAGGGAAACATGAGAAAGCAGACAGTCCATTGTGCTAACTGTTCAGTTTGGTATCACCTCTCATGTGTCGGCCTCAGGAAGAAGGATTCAGAATCCCTACCACACTGGTTCTGTGGAACTTGCCTTGATCGACCTCGGACAATACTACCAGATGTTGACCCCAGCTATAGTAAATACTTGGAAAATCTTGCATCTTATATTGCCATGCTGAAGCAATCCATTCCTGTGTTGGCAAAGATTCCTAAAGGGGCTAGAATCATGGCTGCAGACGCACTGGCCCCTTTGCTCAAAGAAGCAATTGACAACCCTGTGCCAATAACCTGGGCCCGGCTCCTAGCATTCTCGTTTGGGGCAATAGCAAAGCCGATTCCAGCTACAAACGACCATTTGCAACCCTCACTAACATCTAAAGTCAAGCAGCAAATAAGAGACTATATGGCGTCACCCTGCCTTCCCAATCCTCGTGTTCCTCTGCACACTACACATCAGCAGCACAAACCATCAAATCTAGATGAAGCAGAACTCATTCGCAAGCGAGTTTCAGCCAAGTTCATGGATGGCGATGTCCGAGGCGCTGTAAGGATTATCACATCACAGGAGGGTTTTGCAGACCACAGTGAAGATACAATCAATGCCCTCAGGGAGAAGCACCCACCTGCCCCACTTGACCTTGATCTCCCACCACCCCCAGATGACACACTAGCAGGTCCAGTTATCACTACGAAGGAGGACGTCCTTGCCAGTATCCAGTCATTCCCCCTTTCTTCTGCTGCTGGCCCCGATGGCCTTCGCCCAGGTCATCCCCGTGACATGGTCAGCAAAGGAACTGGAGCTGCTGGTGACAAGCTGCTCAGTGAATTGACTAGGCTCGCAAATACAGCACACCGTGGGGAAACCCCTAAATTTGCTGTGCCAATCTTCTTTGGGGCCTGTCTCTGCGCCCTAAACAAAAAGGGGGGGAGGTCTGCATCCAATTGCTGTCGGCAATACATTCAGGCGCTTGGTGACAAAAACTGGCATTAAACCCCTCTCAGAAGTTCTTGGAGCTGAACTAAGGCCCACACAGCTAGGTTATGGAACCAAGGGTGGTTGTGAGGCAGCTATGCATGCGACCCAGCAATATATCAATGGCACTAAGGAACAGAATGTGGTACTGAAAATCGACATGAAGAATGAATTTAACAGTATGCGTCGTGATGTTTTCCTGAAGGCAGCTCGTGATCGTTTGCCAAGTATTTACCCCCTTGTGTGGCAGGCTTATTCCACACCTACAGTCCTTATTTTCGGAGATCACATCATCGAATCGGCCACCGGTATGCAACAGGGTGATCCTAGTGGCCCTCTTCTCTTCGCGGTGGGAGAGGAGCCTGTCACCAAACTTGTTGGTTCAGAGCTGAATATCTGGTTTCTTGACGATGGTACGGTAGGTGGTACTACAGAGAGTGTTCTTTCGGATGTCGTGGCAATAATACCAGAGCTAGCGAAGATTGGTCTAATTGTTAACGATGCAAAGTGTGAATTGATACTACTCAACCATACACCAGAAGCCGCTACTGAGACAATCCACAAGTTCAGACAGCTCCTCCCTAATATTAGGGTCCTAAACAAGGTGGACCAGGTCCTTTTAGGAGCTCCCCTTACACGGGATGCTATTGAACCAGCTATCCAATCAAAGCTCAAGACTCTCGAGGTGATGGTTGATCGGCTGGTACATGTTGATGCACATCAAGGCTTCACCTTACTCAAGAATTGTGTGGCAGTCCCCCGGCTATAGTACACTCTGCACACATCACCCACATTCAACAACACTGGTGACTTGCAGGAATTTGATACAGTTGTCCAAGATGCCCTTTCTAGTATCACCAATGTTAACTTTCAGGCAAAATCCAGTACCCAGGGATCACTACCAGTCAGTCTCGGGGGACTTGGGATCCGTAAGTTGGAAGATCTGGCACTGCCTAGTTATATTTCCTCTCTTCATTCCACCGATATCCTCGTTAACTCCGTCCTCTCTAACACATTTGGACTGGAGCCATCGTGTGATTTGGCAGGAGCCGTCAAGGCATGGAGGGAGAAGTTCTCTTCAGTTGAGGAACCCAGTGGGGCAGCCAGGAATAACCAGAAAGCCTGGGACACTATCTCTGCGACTATAACACAGAGAGACCTGTTTGCCAAAGCGGATCAGGTCGAAACAGCACGCCTGGCTGCAGCAGCGCAAGTGGAGAGTGGGCTTTGGCTTCATGCGACCCCTATTCCATCTTTAGGGTCGAATTT
>JAUCBJ010002743.1:0-52864 GCA_032718475.1 Nemertoderma westbladi | reverse complement strand
GACCGATGTAAGGTATGGTCTAGTATATATTACATACACGCGGGTGTGTGTACGGACAATTCCGACCCGGACAATTCCGACCCGGACAATTCCGACCAGGACAATTGCGACCCGGACAATTGCGACCCGGACAATTCCGACGCACTCAGAGATCGAATGAAATTTTCATGGGTCGGAATTGTCCTAGCTTCACGCGGGTGCAAGGAGTGCAGTTTTAATTGCTGAATAAAATTTGAATGGCTAAATGTAAAAAGATAACTTGTGTTGGTTTCGTAGTCACGTGGTAACGTGACAGTCGCAGGGTTAGCAATTGAAAGGATTCGATTCTCAGAGACTATAAGTCGTAATCTAAAAAAGTTTGTTGACTTTCGGTCCTTTGCCATTGCCATGGACCCACAGTATGTATTACTGAAAAATGTATGTAATATCTATTCCAGAATTGCAAATAGGAGGAACTCTGGATGTAAACAAGGCAACTTGTGGTGAAATCCTATAATTTACAACTTTTCGCACCATTATGTAAATAAAATGATAAAATGCATCTCTGTTAAATTAAAAATACGAAATGTACTTTAACTATTGAAAAACCTAAATAGTGAAAAATAATAATATGAGGATAAAATATGAGGAATGAAACTAAAATGCAATGAGAGTTATGTCAAAAAGTTGAATATTTTACAGATAGTCACATAAATAAAGTTAAACATTTACAATTAAATATTTTGGTTTCTGAAAAAGTCTTAATTATTGAAATTAATGTCTCACTTATTTATCGAAAGTTCAAAACGAAGGATGATCAGCAGATAGCAACCAGCAACGGTAGACCCATTTTATGAAAATTAATAAAAAACCGTTGAAATGCATAGGCGGGTAAGTATATTGCATATTCATTCATATAGGAATTTAAAAATAAAATAAAACAAATGGAATCAAACTGGATCAGAGCCGTGAAATGTTTTATCATCACCATCTTCAGGTGTGTGATCAAAGCCAGCATTATCCAAACCATCAATAACGACCTGCACCTGCCCATTGTCTATCTTACTATAACGTATTAATGTCACTGGATCTACGCCAGTGTCATCCACTGACCTTCTGCCAATCTGTACGTTACTATTCAAAGAGGGTCTACCGTTCTGCAGCTGGCTGAGATCACCATTCGCCTCAAACGAATCGAAAGCCTGGTTCGTGTAGACCTGAGAGTCCACAATATCCGCCTGCTTCTCTGAGGTTACCTTACCATTACTATCGACATTACTATCACCATTGTCTGCCTTAATATCTTTCACAACTTTAACGCCACGACGTGGAATTAATCGAATTAGATCGTCTCTAAACTTACTATCATTCCAATTAAATAATTTAATTTGTTTACCTTGGAAATACGTCCTTATTTCATCGTTATTAATTTTCCCAGTTTTAACAATCACAATCCTCTTTGCTTCCGGGTATTGTTTGTAAACATCACCCAGGGTGACATTCCTATAAAGACATTCAAAAAACGCCGCACTCACTACCAATAATAAACACGCGTTGCCGCCAATAACATTGGTTGATTCTATAGAATCTTCCAGATTGTCTATCTCGTTAACAAACACAACATACGATTGATCCTTCAGATAAGAAATTATAGGTTTCGCGAAAAATTTTCCGTCACTTGAAGCGTAACTAACGACAACGTCGTAAACATCGTCGCTTTTAATGTATTTGCGATGTCTTTGTCGACGTCGGTAGACGTAAAAGGCAATCATCGCTATGACGACGAGGAATACAATCCCGCTTCCAGCTATTAGGATTGGAATTAAGAATGAATCAGAAATTGTTTGCTCTTGTAATCCGGACGGCTCCTTGGTAACGGGGTCGATTTTGCTTGTTGTAATAATAGACGTTGTTGTTGTCATCGATGTCAAAGAAGTAGACGTAATAGATGTTGATGGTGACGTAGATGTTGTAGTTGGTGTATACTTGGTGGTAGTTGTGGATTGCCTAAAAGAGTAGTATGTGAGTGGCGTGCCGAGGGTTGTCTTTGTAGGGGCCAGTGGGCACAGAGAGGGCACCCCCCCCCCCCCCCCCCCCCCCCCCCACTCAACCGGTAGTCACAATGTATAACTCAGAATCGCAAAGCAATAAAATTATCCTATGAATTACATAAAAATAAAAATAATACTTTATTACAATATAGCACGACGTTTATTTCACCCCACTAAATGTACTCGTTCATCGAAATTTTTTATATATTTCTAAATCTTCGTACTAAAATGTTAATAAATTTTGATCCCATCCCCATAAGAACCCTAGGCACGGCACTCTGTAGTTATAAACCTGTAGGTGGTAGACGAAATGGCAGTTGTTGTAGTTGAACACAAAAACGTAATATTATCCATAATATCCGACAACGAACCATCGACTCCTTCGCATAAACTCTCACTGCTGTCGACAACAACGCCTATATTGTCAACCACCCAGTAAAGAAACTCGCAGTGGCACAGCAGAGGATTCCCGGATAAATAAAGAGATCGTAAATTCCGCAGTTCTAGTAGTTGGGTTGGATCTTTGAGGTTGTTTCTTCGAAAATCGATTTCTTCCAAACTATTTGATACTTCACGGAAAGCATCTGGTCCAATCACAGAAATGTTGTTATCAGAAATGTTTAAAGATTTTAATGCACTTAAACCTTTGATAATACTCAGATTTTTAAAGTCATTCTGAGAAACATCTAGTACTGTTACCAGTTCGGTTAGACCACTTGGTAACTCCTTCAAACCCAACCCATTACATGCAATGCGGACTTCATCATCTTGTACACAATTACAGCCGCTCGGACACAATGCGTCGATGTTGCACGTAAGACTATCAACATGATGTTCTAGAATGTAACGAATATCATATGATTCATTGTCCCAAGGGGCAGTGCAATTAGTATCTATGTTAACTATGACAGGCATACCGCTCTTAGACACAGATTCAATGGACAAAATATTACGATATTCACGAATAGTTTCATCCCAGGATGAGGTACTTTTCCATGCTGTTATATTAAATTCTCCCATCCACCTCAAATGACAATCGCAATTGATATCGCGTTTACTACCTTCTAAATATATGCGGACCTTGCTTAAAGTCTCAGGGGTTTCAAACCAATTGAGAATGTCGTGTGGAATTGAATGGAATTGATTTTCAACCAAATGTATGACTTTTTCATTGCTCTTTGCGCAGCATTTAGCAAACAATTCCCCACTTAAGTTTCTTAGCATGTTAGTCGAAAAATCAATGTCCTGAATATTTGTAAGATTATAGAATGGACGCTCTCCTAAAGATGCTATTTCGTTACTGTACATGGTAACGCGTTTCAAGAGCGAACATTTTGTAAAGCATGTGTCTGGAATATATGCGATTTTGTTTCTTGAAAGATCCAAAGTTCTTAAGGCGGAACATCCTGAATTACAGAAATCTGGTGGGATGGTCTGAATCTCGTTTTGGGAGAGTGTAAGGCTAGATAATGCAGTGCAATAAACTAATCCTTCAGGGAAAACTGATAATCGATTTCCCGTTGCAGTAACACTCACAGGGAGGTCTGTATTATTGCAGTTTATAAATGGAAGATTATCTGGAATTCCGGAAACAATATCATTGATAACAACTTCAGTTAGTTCTGTGAGGTCCGCAAAATACACTTCAGAAGGTGCTTCAGAAATGCCATTAATTTTTGAGTTTATCATAGTAAATTGATGTAACTTTTTCAGTTGTTTTATGGTTGGCCACACAGACAACCCATGAACCTCGTTGAAAGTTAAAGATTCTATTTCAATGAGTCCTTCAAACATGTCTTTGGAGTAACTAAATATTGAATTTACTTCATTAAGTTCAAAATGAGTAATATTTGGAAAACTTTTGATATCTAATTTTGTAGCGGTATTAGTTAACTGACTTTGTGTTATAACGATTTTGCGCAAATTTTCGTTATATAATAGTTGGCCGGGTTCGACCCCTGATGATGTCACAAACACGTCATCCATCTCAAATTCCCTGAGACTGGAACTAGACAAGAAAGGCGCCAATTGAAACGCACTCAGATTAGATATACACAGGGTCTTTAATAGAGGTAAATCTGCGAGCGAATCAAGGGATATGTCGCTATCAGTATCAAAGACATTCGATAGATCCAGTGAGGTGAGTAAATGGAAACGGCGTAGCGACGATCTAGTAAGGATCTTTAATCGGCATCCACTAATCTTGAGTTCTGTAACATTCAGAGGTTTATCCGCATTGTAATGCTGCAATACTCGCGACTCGAAATCTTCAATTAACTGTTCACTATTGCATATGAATTCAAGCAACTTGACATCTTTTGAGGTATTTATGGGTGACACCACCTCGACATCCAAATTGATATGACATATTTGCTTCACAGGCTCTCCAGAGTGATATATGCAGTACATGAATTCATTCACATCTGTTTGACCTTTCGGCAAAACCAAAATAAAACAAATAACTAATAAAAGTTTCTCCATTGTGGGAATAACATACTGTTGCAATCAAAATAATAAATAATTAGTCATTACATTGTTAGAGTGAAATTGTCTGATATAAACAGTTGAATACATTACGCAGTCCAAAAATGAACTTTGGTTATTTACAGAAATGATCATTAGAGGGGGACTTTGTAATATCGTTGTAATAAGTTACTACGCAGATGTTAAATACCGATGGTTGAGTTGGAACAATACAATATGAAGTATGCAGTGCAGATGTGGTTGCCAAATTATTTAAGATAAAGAGCACATATTGAGTAATGGAATTACTGGCACATACATGACAGTAGGTAAGCTTACATACCACATGCCCAAAAGGAAACGACGACCACCAATGTAGAATTCCTAGGTATATTAGTAAATATGTTTCGCACGTCATTGTCTGAAGGATTAGGGTAATAGTTAAACGAATATTCACTGAGCCTGTTGTTATAATTCCGTGGCCTAAAGTTAGATTGGCCTTGGAACGGTTTGGTGTCGTTTAGACATAAGTTTATAAAACCGTAAATTTTATTTCCATTATATTGCACGTCGGGGTGCTACATTCTATAGTAGACATCGGAGAGTTAAATGAATATATTTTAAGGTTATAATGTAGTAAAGCGATAATACTAGGCAAACATAATTTTATTGGCTAAACTAGACATTTGTTATTGACGCAACGCAAAAGCGAATTTGGAACCTCAACCTAGCCATATGAGGTCGTTTAATTGTAATTAATTGTCTTTACAAAGACAAAGGAAAGCAACCACGTCCTTCATTCAGCAATGTGGAATAATTATGTGAATTTAATAGGCCTATTAAAACAATAATATGAACATTTAAAAGACGCATGCTTTTTTCCCCGCAGGACTACAGGAAACTAAGACTATTTAATTTTCATAGGCCTACAAAATATTTCAGAACTTGTTTTATAGTCTATAGGTAGATATGTGTTTATATGTTTTGTAAATAATGCATGGGACTGCCTCACACAACACACCGTGCTTGTTTAAGCAACATGTTGCAAGACCCTCACATGAGCTCACAACTGAGCAACTTTTGATGTGTAACTTGATTTAGCTTCTAAAAAATGCCGATTTAACAAATTACCACAAGAAAGGTTTCTCGAGAGGGGGCTGCGCCCTGCAACATGATGATGGAATAACGATGTGAGAACGAAGTTATAGTGTGCAGTATAGAGTAAAAATATATAATTAGGCCTACTGCTGTAGTACCATACCTGGAATACATTGCATAACACCTATCAGTTTTAAGGCGTGCCAGGAAACCCCAGGTAACCACAACGGGACAGCTACCAATCAGGCTTCAGCTTCAGTAATCATATCATAGTACAGGGAAAGTAACCAGCTGGTTGCTATTCCATGCAGCTGATGCGATACAGGTTACCTAGCCGCAAGCATGTTTTTATAACAACTAAACACTACCGTCAAACATGGGAGCATCTTCGCTGTTTCCCAATCTTGTTTCAACAAACCAAAAATAATTACGTGAGTGAAGAGATTTGAACCCCAAAGTAATATAAAATAATAAAATAATAAACCTTTCTTCCCCATAATAAGTGTAGTGGAGGCCAAAGCTCCCCAACACAAGGGCTGCACTCACTATGTCAACCTTTTATCAACCTAAAAAAATAATAATTTGCACTAATTTTTTTACGGGAAACCCACTCAAACATTCAGTTTCACTAAAATATGTTAATTATCGCTAAAATATATTAATTAACACTAAAATATAAAATTAACACTAAATAAGGTAAAGTGGAGGGTTACAGAGGCACGTTATTCTAACCAAAATAATTGTTACATTGATCTATTGTATTTCGTATATTGTTTTCGTTAGAATAACGTGACTCAGTAATCTGCTCCTTTCCCTTAATTAGTTATAATTCTAATCGATAATAATAAATATATTAATTACAATTTGTATTAAATAATTCATAATTGAACACTGTAAATGTTGATTGTCAATATTAAAAAATATTCTAGAACATGGTATATTTATTAAATTGAATAATATGGCCTGCAGCGGAAATAATTACATGCCACTTTCGAATGCCCATATCTCAGCTATTTCCCAACCAAATTGAAATACTTTTACATATTTGGAATCCTTACTTTTGTCATCTTTCCACTAGTAACAACAAATCACAGTAGGTTAGGAAGAACAACTGTGTGACGGGATCAAGGGATCCCGACCGGGTTAAGTTTGTACGCGTCACAGCAGGCTGATGGGTGGATGTGGAAAAGTTGGATTTTGATCTCCCTTCATTCATATAATATAAAGACTAATGATAGCAAACTTGGATAACCGATAATGGTGAATAATAAATCAGTACATGACAGCACCGCGATGGCGGTAAGACTATAATGCCGGTCTGCACTGAAACTGACAGTCTGCTAACTGAACAGTAAATCAGTATGTATGAGATAATATAAGACACACCAATATTACTTCACTGCTACATTACTTTGGCCTCTTACCTAGTGGATGCTCTCCCTCGCCCCTATTGGCTAATAACCTACTTCACGCCTCTCCACTCTCTGGGAATGTTTCCCCCCTGTCGCTGGCCCCTGCTAGCTGTCTCCCCTACCGAGGTGGTTTGACCTCTAACCTCCCTTTGTGTGTGGCTTTGGGGTTGTACTGTCCCTGATGTTGGTTGTGTGATAGGTGATTGGTTATTGCTAATCTCGTATCTCCAACATATTACTAAAAATGCCACTATCCTATTTTAAGAGGGTAATGCGGCGGAATTGAATCCGCTTACAAACTGCATGTAACTGTGCAATATCGACGGAGACACTATTTTTAAACGCTTGTAGTAAAAGAAAGAAAGCAAAACAATAACAATTCTTCGATCTTCAGGTGTTAAGATGTTCTATATCATGTTAACTAACTATATTTAGCCTTAAAATATATGTTCTAGAACAAATTTAATTTGTTCTACTGTTAAAGTGAGCCACATCAGTGAATATAGGTTAATATAGGGAGTATATATATTAATTTAATGACATGTACATATTGGTGCCATTTGTTGGCTTTATTATTAAATATATATGTCAATAATAATTGTAAATAACAAACCCAAACAACGCCCAGCCACCTAATCCACACAGCGCCCAGTCTCCTAACCCGAATAACACCCGACCTCCTAATCCAAACAACACTTAAACCTCCTAACCAAAAAATGCCCAACCTCCTAACTAAAAAACGCCTAACCTTCTAACCCAAACAAATGCTCTTGTATTTGGTGTGAAAATGGCACAACTGCATGCACTGGAGTATATACTACTATACTTACTACTGTATATACTACTACTACTATAAGTGCATGACTGGAGTATATACTACAGACTCAGTCAGTCAGTATCATTATAGATATAATATATAGTCGTGATTAATATATATTTCAAAATGTGTAATTTATTTTTTCTTTCATTAATAATAATTCGTTTTTAAAAAATGACAGTAGGGTTTTACAATTATTTGCAATTATTGGTGACCCTGACCTACTCCCAAATAGTGACAATAAGCAAATGCTTCGCCTACTACGTGGCTTGCCCCACGCTGAAACATTGGAACTAAATTCGCTTCCATTGGAACTAAGTTCATTTTGATATTCTGGGATTGGAACTACGTTAGCCTCGATTGGAACTAAGTTCGTTTTGAAATTCTGGGATTGGAACTAAGTTCGCCTCGATTGGAACTAAGTTCGCTTTGATATTCTGGGATTGGAACTAAATTCGCTTCCATTGGAACTACTGTAAGTTCGTTTTGATATACTGGGATTGTAACTAAGTTCGCCTCGATTGAAACTAAGTTCGCCTTTGAAAATGTTCGATTGGAACTAAGTTCGTGTTACCGTAGACAATACCAGAGTGTTAATATGTTCTAGAAAATAATAAAATGCCATAAAACCCAATAAAACGCAATAAAAATACATAAAATTACTCACAAATTTGCTTAATAAGCCTACATACTCTATAGGCCTACTAGTAACACTATTAGGCCTATTGTTCTTGAACATTTTTAGAACAGTTCTCTAGAACATAGCTAAGATTTTTAACATTTATAAATAATAAAAAAATACATAAATGTTATAATACTATTTAAAAATGTTCTTGAACATAAAATATTTGTTTTAGAACAATTTATTTTTTAATTAGCTAACCTGTTCCAAAAAATGAAATAACCAAAACAATCTAGCATAAAAATGTTCGGGGATAACACATAAAATATACCTCATGGTTTAATCTTATCTGTCAGTGATTTTTATGGTAGTTAATACGGTACTAGTATAGTATGTATACAGCAAATTTTGGGCGCAGTTTTATACTAAAGTTGCGGGTTTTGTTGTCTTTTTATGTAGTGTGAATCTTCTCGAACATTGGTAAATTTTTTTCTATTGAAGCTATTGTTTTTTTTTATTAAAATGCAAGCATTTTTGAAATTTTAAAAATATATTTTTGTATTTTTGTTTCTGATAAGTATTCTAGAACATTAGTACTGTATATATTAATTTATTAATGAAGCAAGTATTTTTTCATTTTTCTTACTAGCTAGTACGGAATATTTCGAAATTATAAACATTTTGTGAAAACAAAGCACTACCGGGGCATACTATGTTATGTATCAGCAAAAAGTGAAAATTTTTTGGATTGATTTTAATAATTGTTTTCGTGCATGTAACTATAACATAAAAAGTCAAAATCAGAGGACACAATGAGTGATTTCAACGGGCAAGAAAAATTATTGTGCTAAATTGCTAAATTCAAAAGTAAAGGAGCAGGTTACAGTGGAAACCAGAAGTCGAACCAAAAAATTTGAAATAAATAAAAATTTGAATTTTTATGTGATTTGGTGTGATTTGTTGTGATTTGGTCAATTTTCTGTGATTTGGGTGAGACGGACCGGAGACTACATCTGCTCTAATGGAAGCTGTTGTCAGGTATTGTATTGTGGTAGTGGTACTGTGGTAGGCCTATTGCTGTATTGCAGTATTGTGGCAGGTGTTGTACAGTATTATATTGTTGTGTTTATACACCTGTACACCAATACTGGTGAACAGGTAGCCTACAATACTGCAATAAATAGCCTAAGAGTTAACAGTAATAGTAGTAATACTACAGTTCTGCAGTTGTTAAAAATTCAGTGCCCCTGAAACAGGAAAGAGCCAAATTCTGAAATTAGGCCCTACTGACAAATAGGCCTAATATTATGTAATACGTTAAATTTAATTACTATTATTTATTTCAGTATTTGGCATTTGGTGTATCAAGTCACCCCACGAGCCACGACACGACCCCCTACTGACCCCACCTGCCCACCCACCCACCACCCACCCCACACTGCCACAGCCTGACAGCCTTCCTACAACACTGCAACATGATCCAAACTCATTCACAGAGCACCCATAAAGTGCTGTTATCAGGATATTGCTGAAAATCTGGTTGTCTATCAAGTCACCACATTCTGTTGGGTCGAGGTGACTTGATCTGTTGACAGTCGGGGAGAAGTTCAAATTTCAACTGTGTTGAAATTTAAAACTTTTTTTTTTAAATTCAACTTTTAAGTTTTAAATTCAACTCTAAAATGGCAGGAGGCGCAGAAGGGTCCAAAGACGTGACAGACAGACAGAAGGGGTGTTTTTATTGTTTTTATGGATGTATGATGTAGGCCTAACTCGAAAAATTAACCCTCATTACCGATGGAATAAAAACTTTCACCGTCGGGAATACTTTTTTTAAAACATTTTAAGTGATTACATTCAGACATTTGCAAATTACTGAATTAGCTGAAAATACTACGGAAATTTATTAGATGTAGGCCTATGAAATTACCGCTGTTTGTCATAATTATTATACAATCTGACAATGGAAAACCAGTAATGGATTCCAATTCCATATTTCAGTATCTCCAAAGCTACCGGTACGGTACTCCAAAAGTTGAATTTAAAAAAAAGTTGAATTTTAAACTCTACTCCAAAAGTCAGAAAGTTGAATTTTAATAAAAAGTTGAATTTTAAAAGATAAAGTTGAAATTTCAACTCAGTTGAAAATAGAACTTCTCCCCGACTGGTTGATACAGCTGTTTAAATCTGTTAACGCCTAACTGCCTAATTAGCCTAAAACACCACTCCTGCACTCTGCCACTATACTGCACTAGACTGCTAGACCTGTGTAGACTACAGGACTACCGCTGTACCGACCAGGTTGGAATTTATGTAGAGTTTGCTCAACATGTGTGGCGCCCATTTAGGATCCTGGCGCGAAGGAACAGGGGCGTGTGGCGCGCATTTCTGCATTTAGCTGTTTAGGATCCTGGCGCGAAGGAACAGGGGCGTGTGGCGCGCATTGAGGAATCCTGGCGCGGAAATGGATGTCATGTACAGTAGCAAAATGCATTGGCATGGCGTGGCAACATATCCAGCCACTCTACTTGAAATTATATCGGTGTACCAGTAGAGTCTATTTTTAAAAAGAGTTAGGCCTAGGCCAGTAGGCCTTAAAAATTTTCGCACGCTTCGCTCGCGTTTGTGTGTTACTGCTGTACTGTGTTATGCCTGCCTACTGCTGTATTGTACGCTCTACTCTTATTCATCATTCTAATAACTATAATAGAATAGGCAATAGGGATATTTGATTACATACAGTGATATTTTATTACAGTATTTGTTTATTAACCTATAGAAGTATTTCCATGCCTTGCTGCCTTGAAATGTTTTGCACCCCACATTATGGACAAACCGACAGTCAGACAGTGAGCATTGAAAGTACCGTATCCAATCCACGTTAATCATCGTGGCCAATCAGGACAAAGTTTTAATGTCTTTCAAAATATGAGTTGTTTGAAAGGTTTTTCAATTGGTCACACCAATAGGCCTATACTGATATAGCCTAAAACCACGATTCGGGGATTCAGCAGATTTTCCGTGCTCGCTACACTCCGATGTAATTCATAATCACATCTGTAGGTAAAAAATAGTCGGTTGACCCAAAAATGTTAACATTTTCTTGCTCGCTACGCTCGCAATTTAATCACATCTGTATTTAAAAACAGTCGGTTGACCTACTAGGCCTATCCGAATATTACAGTTTTACTGTTCGCCTATTCATGTTTACATTTCTGCAAACTTTTCTTGCTAGCTGCGCTCGCATTTTCATGTTAAAATACTGTAGGTAGGAGTGGGTCTAGCTCTATGTCCAATGTCTGTAGCATAGGTACTGCAGTATAAACTGATAAATAATTACAATAATTGCAAAATTTAATGGTCAATCTTTCAATGGTTGGCGCGCTTTTCGTTTAACCAGAATCCGTGTGGCGCGCTTTTTGTCAATATTCCATATAGGGTACCGACTGCTGGTGGCAGACTAATCACAGAATCACCTCAAAAAGTGCATTAATCAGTTAGTCTAGTTCAGTAGTTAGTCTGTTAGTCAGTTAGTAGTACAGTAGTAGGCCTATGCTGCTATTGTCTGTTTGTACTCATCAACTCATCCCAACTTCGGTACTAGACACTAGCAGAGACAGCTAGCAGGCTAGAGGGAGGAACTAACAAATTTTATTTTCATACCATCCACGCATCCAGCCATCTCCATCCCCACATCTCTGTACCGGTAGGATAAAAACTTCCAACTTCAAAAGATATTCAGAGTTAAAGGTAAAATGTTTATCAAGTCACCCCGTTTGCCGTTTTACGGTACTTCTGTACGTAGTACATAAGTCAGTAAATATAATACCGGCTGACCGGTACTGCAACTGCACCCGTCGCCGTCATACCGGTATCATAGGGTAGATACTAGATAGACATACCGTAGCCTGTCGTATACCGATACCGTAACCGTACGTAACGAAACACCGCAGCGAACAATCTAACAACACAATGAATACATCCACCGTTATTAACGATATAAAGTTCCAATACAACCGACTATGGGACTCAGCGGACCCCAGAGTAGCCCACTGGCCCCTAATGAGTTCCCCGATGCCAAACCTGGTCATCCTCACCCTGTATCTATACGCGGTGAAGCAGGGACCTTCGTGGATGAAGAACCGGGAACCCTTTAAGCTACGAGGTCTGTTAGTCGTATACAACCTCGGGCTGGTTATCCTCTCCGGTTATCTTGTCCGGGAGTTCATGTTGTCCGGATGGGCGGTCGGTTACACGTTGGGTTGCCAGCCTGTCGATTACAGCACCGACACTTTGGCAGTAAGGATGGCGACAACGTGTTGGTTGTACTATATATCTAAGCTTATAGAATTATCCGACACAATGTTCTTTATAATGAGAAAGAAATTCAACCAAGTTTCCCACCTACACGTTTTCCATCACTTTATTTTGCCGCTGTTTTGGTGGTTCGGGGTTAAATTCATACCGGGCGGTCTCGGTACTTTCCACGCCACTCTCAACAGCGCTGTACACTTTATGATGTACACTTACTACGCTCTGTCCGCTATTGGGCCCTCAATGCAGCCGTATCTCTGGTGGAAACGGTACATGACGAAGATTCAGATCATCCAGTTCCTATTCATTCTGGTCCACACCAGTCAGGTGTTTATTACCGATTGCGACTACAGTCTTCCCTTCTCAATCTATATTGCTTTGGTAACTCTTATTGTTTTGGCTTTGTTTATTGATTTCTACCTTAAAACCTACAAGAAGTCGACGCTCAAATCGCATTAGTGGAGGGTTAAATAAATATATGTTGCGTTTTTGGTACAGCTCGCTATTTGTTGGGTTGCATCGGGTCTTGGGGTTACCAGTACCACCAGCAACTAATCCAATTATTTAAAAACCCATTTTCCAGGTTGTTACAGATGTTTTTAGAGTCAGATTAAACTGAATTAATGTAACCCTAAGTGCGAATATCTTTACAGTTGCGCTAAATTTCCGAATTTCTTAGTCTGTGATTCAATGGTTAACGAATAGGTGGTTGTGGTTCCCACGTAATTTTTTATTTTGTACACCTACACTACAGTAGTGTTACCCGCCGTAAAAAACAAATGATAACTCATCGTATAAATTTACCCGCCGTATAAAGTTATATTTTATGTACTATATATACATCCGGTCATACCTACGGAGTTACCGGTAAATAATATTTACATTTTCAGATAAAATACTTTTACCGCATCGTTTATATACGATTAATATATGTTACAAATATACAAAACTTAGGTAACAGTAACACCAATATTTTAGGTTTGTCTTCTGTCTAAACTAGTGAATTAAATTGATTTACTCTCGCTAAATGTGCCGTTATGTATTGTATGTTGTATTTGAAATTTACTATATATATATATATATACCGGTACGGTACTATACTTATGCTTGCTTGTTTATTATATTATTATACTATAGTAGTATAGTATATATATTTATCAATAATCCAATGTATGTATTTATATTTTCTCTGTATAGGCAGCGAAACATGCGTATGTGTTACATTGTACTGCTATAGTATAATACTAGGTATTAAATATGTGCTTAAATAAGTTATCGGGCGTAGAATCTCCTACTAATTGGGTTATAGCCTAGTGTTATGTGTTGGCAGTGGTTTCGGTATTCGGTAGGCCTATGTGATGTGGTTGTAATTATAACAGTTAGTTAATGTGTTAGGTACAAGTAATTCCGTAGTGCTATTAGAGTAGGTTTACCCTAAGATTACGAAACTTTTAATTTAATGAGCATTGAGTGAGGTGATATACTTTATTGTAATCCATCTAACGCATTTGTATTGTTTATTAGAAAATTGAAACATTATTATCTTATAACGAACGAGAGACGAGGCTGTCTGCTCTGTATATGATGGGGTGATGGAACTCGATTATGAGATACTCCTGATATACTATTGGCTGGAATAGGTCACCATTGAGTTTGGGAAGGATGGCGTGGCCATAGAATTATAACACGTTCATGAGGCCTTCGCGCAGCACGAGACTCAGTTAACCTGAGAAGCTGTTTTAAATTCAGCAATGATTGTCCGACTTATTTCGGTTTTATCAAAAGTCTGAAACTACTGGTACCGACTGACAAGCTATCTTGTTTTTGACCAACTTAGATTCTTTCTAAACTTTTCGCGGACTACATACGTACCAAATTTGGTTTAATTTCATCAGTTATTAGAGATCAAAAATTCGACGATCCCGACAGACAACTCGTTGATGGTACCGCTCATCTTACTTCGTGGGTCGCCCCACAACACAAAAATCAACCCTGTGATAAAGTTACTTTTCGTGTTGTTCTGCCTCTCTGAAAAATATAGGCCTACCTCTGCGGTACGCGAAACCCGAAGAGGTACGAAATTTAATGTTTCAAGTTTCTCATAAACAATAAGTATGTCAGCACGGCGGCGTAGCAGTAAATATAGTTAAAGCAACTGTTTGGTTGATTACGAATCTAATTTAATCAACAATAATGAAACCCAATAATGGAAACAAATAAAGTAAAGTAACAAAAAGTAGTAAAGTAACTGTTTGAACAAACGGAAACTATTTAAAACAGTATATTATAATAGTACCGGTACCGGTACGAGCAAAGTATTTATTGTGCTTTATTGTTTGTATTCAGATATCTATGTGATGAATTTAATTAATATGTGCTGTGAATCATTATTGACTGGATTTGGTCACGTTATTGCGTACACTCTACATACCGGCAGGGATGGCATAACGAAACGAATGTATAACATAACGAAAAAATATTAAACGGAACTAAATAAGTGTTTCGTTTTGTTGAATTTTTAGTTTCGTTTCGTTAAATTAAAAAGTAATTTATCAATATGATAAATTTAATAATAAAAAAAAATAA
The DNA here is from genome assembly GCA_032718475.1 of Nemertoderma westbladi. Classification (NCBI taxonomy): domain Eukaryota; kingdom Metazoa; phylum Xenacoelomorpha; order Nemertodermatida; family Nemertodermatidae; genus Nemertoderma; species Nemertoderma westbladi. The sequence goes on along the minus strand of JAUCBJ010002743.1, from coordinate 37,522 downwards.
TTGAATAATTATAAATATTTGATATTCTCCATAATTGTTGTAATGTAAACAGAGTAAATTATTTCCTTCAATACAGACAATCAGGCCCACCAGTTTCCTTTACCATTAATAATAATATTAATATTGCTTATTTATATCGCGCTTTTCTACGCTCGGCATACTCAAACCGCTTTTTATTATCATTACCCCAACAAAGCCAGGTTCCCATTACACCGCTGGGTTGGCAAAGGCACTATGTCTAAAATGTATTGCCTAGGGACACAACAGTGATAAATTTATACAGCCTTTAGTCAGATTCGAACCTGCGCCACAAACACTATTGTGTAAGCAGTTCAGGCGCCGTATCCACTCGGACATGCGACATTGCAATGCAACAGTCTGGGGCGGACTACGGTAGAACTGTAATAAGGAACTAAAGGCTACTGGAAAACTGATAGTAAATGTCTAGGAACATACAATACAAAAGAGCAACTCGTAGGCATTTCAACTGCCGGGACGTTACGTGTGCAAAATGGCCTACAATACTCAAAGGCTGCAAGAAGTTGCGGGGAGTCAACAACACATGTATATTGACCATTTTATACTGCACTATATCGTACTACATTACACTACAATATCAAAGCGATGTGATGGGAGGGGGTATTTATAATATATCTTTAATTTGATGAAATCAAAAATTTTAAGAAAAAATACGAAAAACGTTTGAAACGAAAACAAAAATTTCATAGATTGATAAAAAAAATCGAAACAAAACCAAAATTTTATCCGATTCGTAAAACGAAACGAAATTTTTGAAAACGAAACGAGATTGAAATTTCTTTCGTTTCGTTATGCAATCCCCGCATGGCCGTATGGTATTATATGGAATAATCTTGTGTTTATTGTCTACCCATTTCTTTCATCTAACAGTTTACTAATTTAATTGAATAATTTCCTTTGTATTTGAAGCTACACACGAGCTTACGACAACCCGGTGTAGTACACGGGGGTTCCAGGTGGTGATAACAGATTTTCATTCAAAGTCCTGTATAAATTTATCATTTAATAACTAATTTTCTATTGTAATTTAGGATTTTATTACTTCCTTACTGTCCGGTGTATTTAACAGTGTTCTCGTTCTGTATATTAAGAAAACAATCATAGCTATTAATCAGGTATGTCTATAATATTATTAAGTGTTTTTATTGTTATGTCAGCGCAATTGATTCAACTTCAATCAGTTTATAAATATGTGTATAACCTCAGATACTTCTTAGTGCAGTTCAATTAAAATACATCCTAACCTTTATATTAACATGCTGATTTTTGTCTTTAGGTGCCGCATTCGTGTGTTTATTAAAAAAAAAGGTTTTTACGTGTAAATATTACATTGTGATTGGATAAATGCGTGAAATCCTGAGCCTGACCCGCTAGTATCTCCCGTTTACGTGTACATTATAGGGTATGTGGCCAGTGTTAATAGGCCTGTGGTCCAATGTTTTTTTAATTCAGTGTGATGACAGCCCGCCCTATTTTTTAGGTCCGCGTAGTACCTCTAGCATTCACTCCATTGTTGTTTTTAATTTCCTTTTGGTGTAATGTTGTAGAGTTTATCCTTGAAGTAAAATTGCTATATTTTTGGTTCGTAGCCTTTAAATGAAACATTTCAACTACTGGGTGTTCCATAATGATACCCCCCCCCTTAATTCTGAGCTTGCATGCATAAGTCAGGCAGTCATAACTGTTTAAACAAGGCTACAACCTCCAAAGCTGATGACTAACGCTGGATAAATTATTTTTTTTAATTTGTGATTAAATCACAAATATTGAAAAATAAGTTGTATTGGACCCTACATTTTTGCATGCAAGCTCAGAATTAAATTCTCTTTCGAATGATATATTACACTAAGGTGCATGTCTGGCAGTTTTGGTTGGCCAGGGGGGGGGGGGGGGCATTGATTATGCCGGGCTATCATTATGGAACACCCGGTAGATATCGCTCTATGTCTGTAGTTCTATTGTAATTGTGATATTTCGAGTTTACTCGAATTTAATGTTCTTTATTTTGATTTTATTATTTCTCGGTGCAAAATAATATAATTTTATTGTTGAGCTGTTATACATTATTTAGTTTGATTTTGTATTGTAGATAATTATCTTTATGTTTAATTGATTTGTATTCGTATAATAAATTACCCAATATAATGTCGTGCTGATTATGGACTCTTTATATTGATGATGTAGTAAAGATAGATGGGTGGGTGAGTTATGTTCGATATGAAACCCATGCCTGTAGACAGAGGCGGATGGTTGTAATTAGGGAGGGGGGGGGGGGGGGGGGGGGGTCTGCTGACGAAATCCAAATGGATGGTGGAAAATCGGCGCAAATAACAGTTGAGATGTTACACCATGTCCTGGAATATAGTGTCGTTATTCAGGTAGCTGGAACCCTCCCCTCTCCCCTCCCCCCGAATTTTTCTACAAATCTTAATGAGATTGCATGGAATTTGAAACAGAGATAGTTTCACCTCCCTCCTCCTCCTTGCTGGGTGAGCCAGAATTATTCTTTTTGCTTTTATTCTTTTGCTACAAGTGTTTAAAAATAATGTCTCTCTCGATAATGCACCAGTTATACCGCAGTTATAACGACACTATATTCAAGGACACGGTGTACTACAGTAGTGACTTGGGGGTGGGATATGTCTGCCATTCTGCACTTCAACATAAAATAATATTCAGTAAACATGGGAAGAATAAGCCTGTTTATTGTGATTGCGTGTGATATTGCCGAATGAAATAAATAGTTTAAAGAAAGGTGTGTTGTGGGAATTTGTCTATCATATTTAATAATTACTGTATATATAGCAATATAGCCCACCACAGCAGAATGTAATAAGACCTGTTCATTAAGCTTCATAACGAAACCATTCTATCACTCATCTGAAACTAACAACACCACTAGTTTGTAGTTCATCTACATCATCAGCTTCCAGAGTGCACAACTCCGAGCCATTATTGCTCGACGCAGCACTACGTAAACTCCCAGAGTCCAAGGAATCTTGACGTTTGGGTTCCGGTAAACTTACATGCGCTACACCTTTGCCTTCCGAGCTCTTGTTCCTCGGCCGCCGTGGTTCTAAAACAGTAAATCAAACAGTAATTGTTAATTTTAATTTAATAACAGATTTATTATTACTGTAGTATAGCAACTTACGTGAAGATCCCTCAATTTTAAGGAACGTTTCCCACTGGTCAGACGTACAGATCTGCCATTCAATATGAAAATACCGTAAGTCGCATTTTTCCAATATTCACTTTTTCTGGGTCTAAAAAATGCGCTCTATCTACTGGTATAATCGAGAAGACCGTTTCTACTCTAGTTCTCGAGATATCCAATGTAAAAAGGCCGTAAGTCATACCATATGTATAGTGTTACAAAGGTAAAAGACCGTAAGTGCAATATAAAAGACCGCAACTACTTAAATTTATGCAAAAAACCGTAAGTCAACCAGACTTGCGGTGTTTTATCATTGCATAATAAGAAGACGCACATACGGTTTTATTGCAATTTGTGTCTTTTGACTTGCGGTTTTTACTATTAGCAGAAAAGGTGCGATATTCAAAATTGAAATTTCACGAAGTGACTTGCGGTGTTTTATCATGTCTGTATGCTACGGAATTAGAGCAGAATTTAATGAGAATTTCAAATCTGAACATGTCTTGGCGAGATCTGTTTGTATGCATTTTCATTAATTAACTGAAGAAGCCCTGATGGGAGAAAGAAAGCTTGTAATTTTACTGTGGTTATTACTGTAATTCCATTAGTCACCTGAGGTGAACCCACCCTACCCTGCTAAATAGTATGACAATTCCTTATTAAGTGATTTAAGCGAGATCGCTTTTAGTTTTCGAGTTTTCACTGTCTCTCCATATCTGCGGGTCTGATCGTCAAAATGTAAGTTTTGTCAGACTGCCAGAGTCCGACCAAAAGTCAGACAGACTAGATTCTACAGAACATAAAATTGACATTGAAAATTAAATCACGAATTTGGAAAACCACAATAATGAAAATTATAGCCCTGTGGTGTGCTTCCTTCATGTCAGACATTAATAACCAACCAGACCCTGGACAGACAGTTTTGAGTCGGAAGATTTAAACTCTTTTCTAGGAATGAGACTTTTTTCACGCAAACAAACACTACTCCACTGCTAATTTTCAACCCGTTTTTTTTTGCAATTTGCGCCCCATATGATAGGTAATTTCTTAAGCTTCTATAAATTTCGGGCTGTTTTTTTCTATTTCATATGTATTTCCCCGTTTCCAAGTTTTTTTGTTTATGCAACCACTTTCGAGTTATTTACAAATTAAAAAACCGCAGGGGAGTGGGTCGATGGGGATGGCCCCCTTAATGAGTGCATTAAATTTATACAATGCAAAATATGTACAACTGACAGACTTGCGGTGTTTGTGTTTGTTTTGTTTTGCATTGTATCGAATGCACTTACAAACAGGTTGTACCTACATGTACAATGCAAAAACACCTTAAGTTCAAAAAATAATCCTGAAGTAAAAATATTAATGGAAAGTGAAAAATAATCACGTAGAAAAATTTCCCACCCCAAATTGCTTAGGGTTATAAAAAATTAGTAATTTACGGACATTTTAAACCAACAATCTGAACGCAAACAGTAATTAGCGTTTTATTCGAAATGACTTTTTCTGATTTGCGGTCTTTTCACATTGAACGGCAGAGATATTGTGAACACATTGGTTTCAATGGGAAATCGTTTGTCACAACTAATTAATTAGTCAAACTTAATTTGGCCCATTTTCCATGAGTTGTGTCCTCCTGAAATCATGTAATTTGTGTGACATGAGAAGCATACGAATGGAACACGTGTCTTAGCATTGTCTCTAACTCACTTACTAACCAATATTTGTGAATACAGTGGTCTTCTCTGTCGTTGTCGTGGACCTGTCCTTCCTCATCATCTTAAGGCAAACAATCACCACCGCAACCCCCACCACACTCAACACCGCCACTGATACTGCGATGGTTATGATTGTTGAGTCCGATGCCGATGAGAGACGCCCTATATCCCCTCCAGACGACCTCGATAGCGCAGACGGAGACAGCGTTGAGACTACACCTAGTATGTGTAAACAAACGTACAGTAGGAATAAATACGTCGTAATGTTGTTTACGATTTTAAGAACTTCAAATAAGAACTAAAATTAACCCACTACAGTACGCTTGATAATCAGTTGTTAATCAAATGGTTGGTCTTTTTTTAAATTCATTGGCATATTTTTGGAAAGAGTTCGGTGGTATTATTTAATTGCCTCTACTGTCAGTGAACCACACAGTGTGTAGTATGTAACCATGGAATTGAACATTACTAAAAACATACCTTTGATTGTATTGAGATCTTCTTCATTGTTAACGTTTCCCCGCGTGGAATTATGTCGTTTCTTAACTCCACTGGCCATTGTATCCTTGGCAACCACACGGAAGCTGATAGTCGCGACCATAACATCCCCGGATGGTAACTCACAATAAACCGTCGTGGAATATTCCCCATCCATATTAGTTCCGGAGATCATTAGAAAATTACCACGGCCAATAGTAGCCTTGTTGTTCCCACTCTCCCAAGATAAATATAATTTGGTATTTTTTAAAACTCTGTATTCCCATTTTAGTTTAATCCTACCGTTATCAACTACTATAGTATCGTTTTCTTCAACTACATCCTCTAACACAAACTCACCACCTTCTTTCATTACATATTTCTCCAGACTAACAACATGCACAAATACATTATTACTAACAACCTTCTCCGCGGTACCATCGAAGAACCTAGTGATAACATGACAACTGTAGATCGCAGAATCATTAACAACCCCCTTACGAGACCAGTGGGGACCCAATATTATAATATGTATCCAGACTGTTGAACGAAGACTGCAGCCACACAACCTCAGCCTTAGGATTACCATCGGTGTACTCACACTTTAAACTAAACCCCTTATTATTTCTAGTTTCTACGTGTATAAAGTCCCCTGAAACATCTCCCTCCACTCCGTGACCTATTTTCACCTCACCAGCGGGATATTCAATCTCTATACCTGCTTTACACGTATCCGTTTCTTCCATAGCTATATTCTTAGCAGAGCACCTAAACCATGAATTGCGAAACCGACTGGAGTTTTTCCGCAATTCCAGCAATGAGTACTCTATTACGTAAGCATCTCGCCGATCAGACTCAAGACTAAACAATTCTTTACTCGATACATCAAACTCCCAAACATCGTTATTTCGAATTCCGTATTTTCCCTTTAAATCTTCTTTATCGTAAGTCCCCACAGCTGGCGACCAAGAACTCGGAACTTTGCATCGGACTTTCGGTTTCGCGTCTGAGTATATAAATCGACAAGGTTTTCCTATAGACCAATACTCCCCGTTACGCGTGCATGAGCATTCCAGGTTGCCATGGGAGGTTGCTAGACAAGCAGGATTTATAGACATCACAGTCTGCAAAGTCTCCTTTATTTCAGAAATACTGCAATTTGAATATTTCGGTTCCATTCTGTTTCCAGAAATGTCAGATATATTGAATTCCATTGCTGTGTTCTTATCGCAATTATTTTCCTCGTTTTTTGAAAGATTACCAACTCCAAATACTAAACCCATCACGCGTAACAATTCCAACTGTTTAACTTCCTTCGGAACAATCCCAGCTGACCCCGGGCGTTGGAATCTGTCGTTAAATATGATAGTGTTGCGGCTGAACTCCATATCTTTATTATGGAAATTCGTCCTGTAACTAGATAAAGTAAGAAAGACATTCATTCATATGGAGTGCAGAGTCTTTAATTGTGAAATGAGTAAGTCAATGAGTTTCTCGGCCCGAGATGTTAATAGATATATTTATATTTCAATATAAATAAAGATGTGAGATGGGTCTCTAGTAATATATACTAGAGGTATATAATATACTACTGGTCTGACCGTCTTTCATCGAACGTCGGTCTCTCTGTCAAAAGTAAAAGTCCTTGTATATAGGCTACACAACACACACGGTATGTCAGTGTCTTCTTAATAACAACCAATCAACAAACACATACCTCAACGTCAACGAGGAAATATCTGTTAGTAGAAGTATATAAATTCTAATTTAGATTCCCAGGGTTCAAAAAACTTTGTTTTGTAAGAGAAACCTACTGTATAATATTTTGGAATGTTGAAACTTCTGTATAAAGAATGAAGTGAGAATTTGAATTTCCCTCTATTATAAATTCGATAACTTTTTACATAAACGACACCCCAAAAAGACATAACGGTATAATGGTTTCGGCCTCCTACTCAGTAGTCAGTGACTACAGCCTACTTGGAGTCCATGACACTACAATACCCAATGTTAATTAAAGTACCTATAAAATGCAAACTTTATGTTAAAATATATACTACAGGGCCAAATTAAATTAACCTTTGTTCGCAAACAAAACGACCTCCAATTGGATTATAAATGTTTGTCAACCAATCCTCATTCATCCAGTTAACAACATATATTGCTAAGCAACAGGACTTGAAACTGAAGAGACGAAATCCAAACCCCTCTTCGCTGGATCCAAATTTCCTCTGTAAAATAGAAACTTTGGAAGATTTTCATAAGGTGTTCGTTTAATCAGATGACAAGAAAAGTTTTGTTAGAATTAGAATCCGTTAAATATCAAATATATAAACCTATTGTATATTATTGATACTTTTTTTTAAAAATTATTTCAGATGCGACTACCTGTTTCGTGCTATCCAGTGGTCCATTGTCCGTTGATGCAGCCTTTCCCACGTCCAGCAGCGTTATGGCCCCGACAACAAACTGAAAGTTCTCAGCAGCGCCATTTCCATCCAAATCGAGATTCTTCCATACCTGCCGGAGTATAAGCTAAACGTTAAAAAGGTTAAAAAGAGCCTAGAGATGGAAATCGATCGGATTATAAAATAAATCAATGTTTAGTTCACGAGGGGAGTCCCCAGCGTTTAACTCATAAAGTCGGAGTATAAGCTGAAAGTGATAAATATTATAATAATATAGGTATAAATATCTAAGTTTCCAATGTGTTGGGTAGGTTCAGTACAGTATAATGTTTAGGATGAGTTATGGTTTATGATACAGTATGTAGGCTTATCAGTCATAAAAGATTCGGGTTGTCCAGGGGATTAGAACTTCAGACTTCCAACGGGAAGGTCGTGAGTTCGAGCCCTTGAAAAGGAACAGTTCAGTTTCTGTTGCTAAGGAATTCGCCTCAGCCCACCTTAATTGCAGTATGGGAAGCAGGCATGTACTGGGAAGAAAAGAACAGGGTTTAGCGACCTCCACATGCCCCGGCTTACAAGTGGTAACAGCTAAGATTGAGTGAGGAGCATTAACTAACCGAGTTGATCATTTCTATAAGTTCCATCATTCCCGCCACCGTTTTGTTGATATTTTTGTTTTTAGAATTGTAATAGGATTGATCGGCTACCATATGCACAACACATGCCTAAGATAATCAATGACATCATATAATTATTCATAGTATTAGTAAAGTAGCTGCTCTGTAGTGCTGATGATATGATGATATCAATTTGATACTTTCATCACATTTTTGCAATGTTACTCACAATAAAAAAAGCAATAATATAAATACAATAAATGTGCAATTAACTATAATTAACTACAGTGTAATGTCGATTCAGACAACAAGTGATATATTCGAATGACGTGAATATGGCCAAAAAAATCCTGCCTCAACCCTGATACTGTATAAAACAAATTAATTAAAAACATTAGTGAACCTGTGGTGTTAATTAATAACCATTTACATCATTGTGTGCAAAGTAGCACTTTACAGCGTTATGACCCGAGTTTAATTATGTACCTCGCAAGCGAAGCGAGGGAGGTTTACATAAATAAACAAACGCTGAAAAGTGACCTTTGCAAGCAATGATGTATGTCATTTTGTTACATTATGTCAACTATGTCAACAGTATACATGTAAGTGAAATTTATTAACAGTACACAGTAGGCCTATTAATTATACATTTATATCTATAATTAAAGTTTATTGGAAGTTATCGCCTGCATGGATGTGATAAATCATTAATACATCTTCACTTGTTCACTACAGTCGACTGAAGCAAACTTATTCACCGTCTGTGACCGTTCAGTTTTACTGAACACTGTCGTCACTTTCTTTGGTCATTTTAGTGTCTTCTATTGGACGTTTCGCCATAATGGATTACAGTACACGTTAAACAATTATTTACATACAGTAGCTAGTCCCGTCACTGTAAACTGGATAATAAAAAAGCAGCACTCATTACATAAATGGAAATAATACTTTCTGGAATACGGCAATTGAAGTTGTTTCCATGACATTGATTACTTTGCAGCGTTCCGTCCTATAGGCCGCAACGCTGCAAAGTAGTACTTTGCAGCGTTACGAATAATTCACCAGAAAGCTGTTAAGTTGACATAATGTAACAAAAGAATCCCCCCACCCCGCGCATATCGAGGGAAGCAACCCGCCTTCGTCATAATAAACCAGATAAACTGATTCCTGAAATTAATAGTCATAAGAAAATAATAGTACTTATTAGTAGGAAATAGGAATAATAATATTTTGGAGGGAAATTTAAAACATTTTCACGCCTTTCACCTGTTTGCCTGTCGATGGTTTCTGTGCTTGGCAGCTTGGGGTTGGGGAGTAATTGATAAATTCTATCGTGACTTCGGATCAGTATGTTTCCTTAACTCCTCGGTTATTCAGGTCTCTTTAGTTCCAGTTCGGTGCAACTCAACTATTATATGATGTGGAATAATAACAGCGCACCCTTCTGCAACAATCCACCGATTCGGCCTTCCAGTACCAATACCAATCAATGGAGTAACAGCGGGCCGCGTGGATTACCGTACGTGTCGCGGCCCGGGAGACCTCCACAGTGGCATTACGGTCCACCTTCCGGTGTTTACGGGCGTCCTCCAGGAGTTTACGGACCTCCTCCAGGAGGTTACGGATTTCCGGTTGGTCCCTACGGGCATCCCCCAGGACCTCCTTACGGATGTGCTACCGGTACACCCCCGTTTCCGGGAAGACCGATAAGTTTCCGCGCCCCGCCACCCGGGAATAATAGTTTCGACTCTCAACGAAATAAACTCAATTACAACCGAAGGAAATCCAACAATCGTAAGAAACCAACCGGACACGGGTGTGACATGTGCGACAAATACTTTGCGACGCGGGACAAACTGGAAGAACACGTCGCCTCCCACGAGCGTTGCACGTGGGAGGGGTGTTCGTTCCGCGGCCCGGAGAAGGTGCTCATGGCCCACGTGGAGAACACCCACTTCAAGGGAATCCACATCCAACTGAAGACCGACGAACAGATCAGCAAATGGCGGGCGGATCGCAAGGCCAAGTTTCCGTCGACGGCCAAGTTGAGTGAGGAGAGGGCGAATAAATCGCGACGGGTTGATAGAGGGGACGTGTTGGACACGAGGCAGTTCGGGAGTCTAGCGAGGTCGGAGGGACCGCAGATTGATAGACCCAAATCGGACGGTAACAGGGTAAGCGATAGTAAGGAAGGGAAAACAGGTCCCTCAGCGCACTCAACCGATAACAAGTCTCACTCAACTAATAATGCCAGTCCATCTGCTGATGACGTCACCCAAACAACCGCTGACATCGCCCAAACATCCGCTGACGACACACAATCTCGGGATCCCGTATTGACCAAAGACCATGCCCCCGTTGCTAGGGTCAACCCGTTAATCGGCTCGGTCGTTAAGCGTAAATTGGTGTTAAAGTTGCCAAGACGACGAAACGCCACGCTTTTGGAGATGCTACTGGCTAAGGATATACGACGGGAACGTAACGTAATACTGCAATGCGTTCGGTACGCAGTGCGGAATAATTTCTTCCGCGATTCAACTTGATATATTCTTTGTTTATATCAATAATTATGTTGGACGAATTATTACACTTATAATGATAGGGATGGAAAGATTTTTTTAAATAGACAAAAGATAGATACCGGTACTCTATAATACTCTATGTAATGGTGCTGGATAAGGGGGGGGGGGGGGGGGGGGGTGGCTACCCCCAGTCTGTTTGCCGATGTAAAATTTTATGGTGATTCCGAATCTGAAATCAGTTTTTCAATAAGTTGTTGTTTCGTTGTTGAGTTATAGCAACTTTTGTAATTTTCACTTAAAATTTGTAATTTTGGTGCAGCACCAGATTTGACATCAAAAAAAGACAATCAAACGCCCAACACTTTCTAAATATTTTGCTATTTTCGTAATCAGCGCCGAAAATTACTTACCTTATAGGTATCAAAACCATAAAATTTAAGATCATTTTTTTAAAACTTTTAAAGGAAAATTTTTGTGCATACTGTATTTAGTCAGCTGTAATAAGGAGGACATTTTTTCTCGTGTTGGTTTTTTTGGGACAATTTCTCTATCTACTTTTTAACTACTCAACCGATTATCGTTCTGTTTACATAATTATGTATAGAAACATTGCACGCAAAAATTGTATTAAACAGCATTTTGTTTAAAAAAAAAATGCAAATTTTTTTTGTAAAAAATCGCGAAATTTTCTATTTCTTTCGATTTTTGATTACTTTTGAAACAAAAAATGCTGTAACTTTTTTTTAAACAAAATATTTAGAAATTTTTGGTTGTTGATGGTCTAAACTGGTGCTGCACCAAAACTACAAATTTTGGTGAAAATTACAAAAGTTGCCATAACTCGAGAACGAATCGAGTTATTGAAAAACTTATTTCAGATTCGGAATCAGCTTAAAATTTTACATCGGCAAACACAAAATAACTGTTGAAAAAAAGACGAGTTGAACCTTAATATTTTGAATCGAATAAATAGGTAGTTTTGAAACTATTTGGAATTGACAACAATTTTAACTTTTTTCCAGTCCAGTACCACATTAGTTCCTGTATACCCTCGAAACAGGAAAAGGGCCCCCTGGACTGACAACAAAATGCAGAAGTGCCGAAATGACCTCTATAAGGCGCAGAAAGAGTCCCGACTCAAACAGACTACAGCTGCCAAGAATGCAGTTAAGGCTGCATCTAGGTCCCTGAACAGGCAGTACTCTGTTAATAAACCTAATAAACCAACAGGTTGATGCCATCAATGATGCTGACGACAGCAGGCAATCATCCCAGGCATGGAAATCGATCAACTTGCTTACTGGGTGGAAAAGCCAACCAACCACCAAGGTTAAGGCTGAATCACCAGCCGATCGCCTCAATGGTTGGAAGGCCCACTTTGAAAAGCTACTCAGTAATGAGAGGGTATTGACTGATAACTTTATAGAAGTAAAAGTGTCTGAGTCTGTACTCCCAGATATTCCCATTGGCGATATCTCCGTTGCAGAAGTGAAGGCTGCTGCAAAGAGCATTAAGACCAATCGTGCCAGTGGAGTAGATGGTGTTCTCCCTGAGGTCTTTAAAATACCTGAGTGTTTAAAGCTCATCTATCCCATCATAGTAGACATATACCGAACAACAAGAGTCCCACAAGAAATGAAAACAAATAAGTTGGTGCCAGTTCCCAAGAAGGGCAACCTAACACTCTATGGTTCTTTTCGGGGAATCTCTTTGATCTCGATTGCTGCAAAGCTATACAATAGAATTCTATTAAATCGCATCAGGGATCCCATTGAAAGACTGCTCCGTGGAAATCAGAATGGGTTCCGTAAAGGTCGTGGGACCATGGAGCCAATTTTGGCACTTAGAAGGATAATTGAAGAGTTATCAAAAAAGAAAGACAGGCATCTGGCTGTGATCTTTGTTGACATCTTCAAGGTCTTTGATTCAGTCTCTCGCTCACCTATGTTCAGCATACTTTCATTATATGGGATTCCTGATGAAATTATTGCAGCAATCAGATCAGTATACGATGGTTTGACAACATTTGTGTCTACTGTTGACGGTGACACAGAACCATTTGAAGTGTTATGGGGCGTCCTCCAGGGATACACACTTGCACCATTCTTGCTCATAATTGTTGTTGACTATCTTCTACGCATGTCCTTAGATCATCATAATGATGATGGGGTGATGATAACTCCACCTACTGGCTCCAGAAGTCGTGGAAATCCTGCCAAGTACCTAACTGATCTAGACTTTGCTGATGACTTCTGAGTACTCTCAGAATCACTAGAGGGAGCGCAACGGCTTCTCAGCTCATTAGAACATGCTGCTTCTAGTGTTGGTCTTTTTATTAACTCCAGAAAGACCAAAATTTTACAGTTAACTTTGAAAGTCCTCAGCAAGTCTCTGATCGGATGAACATATGCTCGAAGGATGGTATGTTTGAGCATGTGGACGACTTCTGTTACCTGGGATCATGGATCCGGAAGTCAGGTGAGGACCTTCGAATACGTAAGGGAAAGGCATGGGCAGCCTTGAATAGGCTTTCCAGGATTTAGAAGTCACCGAGAATTAATCGGAAATTTAAGGTCCGATTATTTAGAGCAGCAGTAGTTCCTCTATTGGAGTCCATGCTGGGCTCTAACTGCTGAGGACACCAAATCTCTGGATGGCACATTCACAAGAATGCTACACCGGGTTCATTGTGTCAAGTACAATGTACACATCTCCAACCAGACACTATATAACTCTGGAGGTGTCTCATTGGTTGCCCCAAGCTTGACACTAGAACAAAATCGCCTTCGCGTTGCAGGACATTGCTTTCGCCGTGAGTACCAGCCAGTGCATAATCTTGTACTTTGGCAGCGTCATAGAGTGAATAAGCATGGTGGACAGCCCATGACTTTCTTGAGACGCATCTTAAAAGACACTGGCCTTAAAGATGCGGATGATCTAGAAAATGTCATGGGTGATAGGGAGTTGTTGCGGCGCAATTTTGTGGACAAGCCGGCACAGCATTCTTAAAAATGCAGCTGCAATGCTGATCCTAGTAGTAGTAGTAGTAGTAGTATAGTGATCCCCTTTGATTCTACCGGTACCTCCTACTTATAGTCCAAGTAATGTTAAAATTACATCTGTATCAAATTTCAATAATGGCCCGTATGCATAACGCGATCGTAACTTTACGATCATCGTAAAGCTACGATCGTCGTAAGTGTTTTATCCATACGGGCCAATATCCATATATAAATATTAGGCCTACCTTGTTGCTAGTATTATTTGTATTCCCATGTGTCGGCATTCCCATTCCAAGGTTTTCACTGACCCTGGCAGGCCCACCTCCTCCATCCAAGTTGCTAGTCATAAACATTTCTCTAATTCGTTCTATATTACCTGACTGACTAATCATCTCCAATCCTCCTCCACACGCTGCTCCAGTTTCCTGATCAGGTTCAGTACCAAGTTCTTTAACAGTGTCCCCAACTAAACCTTAGGTATTAGCGCAATAAGGACCCCAACAAATTTGACATTGATACACAGTGCTGTGGCCTAGACTCTACAGAACACACACTTTTCAGATTTTTCAATAATTAGCTATTAATGTTCTTCAATATAATGTTCTATATAAAAACAAAAATACTAGCTATCAAATAATTTTAAATTTTAGAGAGCGTATGCAACGAACGCTCTTTCATGCTCGTGTAACATCAAAAGTTTGGGTTCCTTAACTGCACCAATACCACCAACCTTCAATAGATCGCTGTGTAATTAACTGTTTTATTTTAACTCCATTAACCTCGGTATATGGATATGCGTTTATCGATAAAGTAAACAACGTAAGGCCAACAACGAGGAATATACTCTGAGACTTCATGGTTATAATCTGGTATCTTTCTGTAATATTACATATTTTTTTATCGTTACATCGGTCTGGCTATGTTGGAGGACGATTCTCATAAATAATGCTGTTTAAGTTAATGTTATGTAAACTACGTATTCTAAGTTATTGTAATCAGACAAATAAACTAAAGTAATTACTACAATAGCTACATCATTGTGAAATAAAATATTTATGAATTAGATCTAGAAGCAACTTGTTCTAGAATATTCCAACATTTTATTATGAAATAAATACACACCGTGAGTGTAGGCCTCTAGGTAGGGTACGAACTGTTCATACACCATGTCCCGGAATATAGTGTCGTAATCAATGACACCCCCCCCCCCCCCCCCACCCCTAATTTTTCAACAAATCTAAAGGCCATGATACACCACAGGAGCGGCGACTTTTTAAAAATAGAACACATTATTTTCTATGTGTGATGATACACCACAAATGGCCGCTGCCGCTCGCTGCTCCTATAGTGTATCATACCAAAAGTCGCCGTTCACAGCGGCCGCTCGCCGCGGCCGCCCGCCGCTGCCGCTCGCCGCTCCTGTGGTGTATCATGGCCTTTAATGAGATTGCACGAAATTTGAAACTTAGATAGTTTTACCTCCCTCCCCCTTAGTGGGTGAGCGATAATTGTTATTTTTGCTTTCAATCTTTAACTACAAGGGTTTAAAAAACGGTGTCTCCAGCGATATTGTACCAGTACCACTGCAGTTATTCTTCAACATTATAGTGATTTGTTAGTGCTGTTAGAAAACTGGCCGCGCAAGGATTCCAAATGTAAAAACATATGAATTTAGTTCGGAAATAACTGCGATAATGAGCATTTTAAATTGCATGGTTTTGAACCTTCGCGAGGCTATTTTATTCTATTTAATAAATACACCACATTCTGGAACTTATTGCATTGTTGACCAGCTACGTATTGGATAAACTAACTGTTCCAGAACATTATATATTTTCTAAATTGAATAAAATAGCCTCGCAAAGATGCAAAACCATGCAACATTGGAACGCCCCTATCTCATTTATTTTTCAAAGAAATTCAAATCGTGTTACATATTTGAAATCCTTGCACGGTCAGCTTTCCATTGGTAGCAACAAGGTCAGCTTTCCATTGGTAGCAACAAATCACTATAAGGTTGAAGAATAACTGCGGTGTAACAGGTGCAATATCGACGGAGACACCTTTTTTTAAACGCTTGTAGCTAAAGATTGAAAGCAAAAATAAAAATTTTGACTCAGTAAGTGATCAGGAAGTGGGTCTCTCTTTGTTTCAAATTTCTTGCAATCTTATTTGTAATTGGAGAACAATTTTGGGGGGTCGTGACATTGAATTGCGACACTATATTCGGGGGTATGGTGTAGTTTATTATATACCGAATGAAATATTAACATACCTCTCTATACAGTGATGGATTATGGGGGGGGGGGGGGGGGGGGGGGGGGGGGTGGGCGTAAGTTGTAGTTGTAAGATATTTAGAGAATGCCATTGAAAAGAAATAAGAATGGTTCTTAATGATAGTCAACGGATAGCAGAATGATATTAAATATAAAAAGATATTAAAAATATGAATGAAATTTATTCCAGAACATAAATTATGTTACCTCAATACGGCTACCCTAGGCTACTATGCAGGTAGCCGCCACACAACCAAAAGGTGAGTTGAATATATATTGGTTGTCTGGCAAACTGCGCTGCATAGCTAGTGGAGCTGGAGGTGAATGTTCTCCGTGCAAGGAAAGTGCTTCCGTCCAATTATAACAAGTCAATAATTTAATTTTAATCATGTAGGCGTACATCTCTTACGAGAGTATGTCCTACATTTAAGTTGTTATTTTGTAGAACAAAATTACTTAAAATCCAGGCGGGTTATAAAGTGTCCCATAGAAATACATCTGTAATTTATTTCATGATAATGAAACCTAAACTTTCAAGCCTCAAAAAGTAACCTTTTTGGTAAAGCACCTGTAAATGGGAATGATATCATTTCCATGTAATAAATACTGTAGTTAAAAAAAGTCATTAAATAGAAAAAAAAAACGTCTAAAAATCGGTAATAATTGGTAAAAATCAGCATTCACATTCTACTAGCTAGCTACTGGTACCTTCCTTAGTTGCAAGGCCCTCCCTTACTTATGAATGCTCTGCTTCAGCTTCACTGCCAATTAATATTATATTTATTTCTCATTCAAAGTAACTGTTAAATTAATAAGCAAACGTTATAATAAATACCTAGCTAGTCCTCAACACCTACCTGTAAAGAGTTTTCAAGCAAATAATAATTTTATATTGTGTCGGTAAATTATACATTCTATATTTCGAATGAGATGCGATGGCATTTCGTTTTGGTCCATATGATACGCTATGGGATTGGCTTTGCGATTTGCGATGCGCAATAGGGGACTTGTGGCTTATGTCTGTCCCCAAGAGCACCAATGCAAGAAATTACTACAAAGATGAAGATTTCACTTCAAATATGTTCAATAGAATAAGAATATTGACTAATTGTTGGGAAGAAATACTGGCGGATTCACGACAATGTCGAGGAGATACACAAAGGTGTGATAGTGTAGCTCAGAAATGGAAAGTGAATTTCTTCTATTTAAGAAGGCAAAGATTACATAGAGAAATATCGAAAATTCTTCCAAAACCTAAAAAAAATGATAAGGATTGGATTAAATTTAGATATATATATATAAGTGATGCCATTTATGAACTCCACAAGTTAGAAAGTCGTTGGAAAGACGAAACTAGTCAGGAATTCCAGAATATGCTGCAGAGTAGAAAGAGAAGGCTACCCAGTTTATTTATTAAATATCGTTATAATACAAAGGAGAAGATCTCACTACCACCAATAGGACAACTTGAGATTAATGATGACAAAAAGTCAAAAAGTTTGCTTCACAGTGGTACCACGGATTCAAATGTCAACACATTCCCATCTTCCCACATTCCCATCCACCTTCCAACATTCCCATCTTCCCACAACTATGTATTATACAATAAATACCGAAAATATTATATAAAACTAAAAGAACCATGGAAGTCCTCGGTGTGGGGCGACATAGACGTAAAAAAGTATCAATTCGCCAAGATACGCGTTACTGAGTACATGGCAGAGAGCAGGATGACCTTAGAGATACCAAAACAGTATCTAAAGTTACTCCTGAAGGAGGAGCATGATGAAGTTGATAAGTTGATTAGCATCGTATTGTTGGACCCAGAACACGATCGTATAAGGAATGAGGTCGTACAAACCCACCGCAGACGGATTGAGAGATTCAATGATAACCTTTTCAATCTTTTCAAATATAATGGCCTCTTGTTCAAATCCAGCAGTCGTATATCGGATACAGAGTTGGACTTTCTACCATTGAACCTCCATTTACAACGATGCCGCATCCAAGATGATTCTAATATAGTGTATGATGTGATCACCTTTGGTGCGCCCACAGCCTATTCAATGAAATACGAAAATGGTGGGTTGAAAAGACTGCTAGAGATGAATGAACAAACGGAATTGACTTCCACTATATCTCAAGCCCAGAATCTCATGGACAATGTAAAATATTTGAGGACATCTGTAGACACCTCCTACACGTCTATTACGTCTACGGTCTATTACACGCATGTCGAACTCAAGTCGCACGTGTTAAATATGCTCAAAGGCATAAAATGTAAATTATCAATGTTGAAATGCAATGAGTTGTTGGAGCAGTCATCGAGTGTATTTGAATTAAACCAACACTCAAAACCATCAGTCATGGATCTGGTTTCTAATACAATTCGTTCCTTCGACAATATCTGGAATTGTGTCTATGATAATACAGCTTCAGACTTTGATATTCCTTATATCCTCTACTTAGTGAAGTGCTATGTGAAAGATGCTCAGAAACTCTATGCTGCATCACAGAGCGCACTAGACTTTCTCATTATATGCCAAAGACAAGCATCTGCCTCTACTGTAGAGTCGATAACACTGCGAAGGGATATTTGTAGATCGCAGATTATTACATCTGTTCTTTGCGGCGTGTACAATAAGATTGTTTCGTGTGCGGATTCTGTTTTCTTCAATCAGATTTCCTCTGCAGGAATTCTTCTAGGATTCGAATCATTGTTAACACCACACCTTCAGGAACTGGGAATGTTGCAGGATTTCTATGTAGCAGTACAGAATCTCTCTGGTTTATCTATCAGACTTGTCCAAGGCGGCTTTGGGACCCCAAATATTTCTGGAGATCGGGTTAATTGTATCGCTACATTGCCAATTCCAGAAGTGTTGTTCAAAGCAATCCCTTTAGATTTACAGACGGGGAAACTGATTAAACTCCGACCAACTCTTGTCTCCATTGCTATAAACGATTATGCCACTATTGTGGAACAAATTGGAAATAGATCATTGCAGGACGAAATCAATGAGGATCTTGTTAACAGGCTAATTGAGTATTCGGAAGATTCTTCATTATTTCTTGATTCCAAAACTAAGAAGTGCCTATATAAACTCTTGGATTCCATTTATACACCTATGTCCATGAAATGGTTCAGAAAAGTAGAGTTACTGGAGTTGTGTGGGGAATTTGTTAGGAATTGTCGTGGGGTTCGATTTACTAGCTGCAATATTGGGAAGGACAGAACCTCGATGTCAGTCACATTGGAGCAGTGTCGGTGTTTAGCAAAGCAATGTAGTTCCTTATCAAACCAAAAAATGTTCCAATATATGTTGGACAGTTTCCGCAGCAAAGGTACGCAATTGGAGAATGAGAGGAAAAACTGTGGCATCGCAAAGTTTGCTTTCAATGCGAAGCAGTTGATGACATTCCCAAAGTTATATCTGCCCCCCGATGGTAGTTATGTAAAAGTACCAGAAAAGTAATCATGTAGTCATTATCCTTGGTAAACACTGTTGTGCAGTGGAAACTAAGTTGAGAGTGCATCTTTACAAATTGTTATACTTATACATACAATTATAATGAGGCTGTTCTGTAGTAAATTATTACCGCATTTCGATTAATATTTTTCAATGTCTCCCTCTTTAGTAAGTTATTTTGAAATTGTATAATCCTTAGGAAGGCGGGGTAGCTCAGTTGGTTGAGCGCCGGTCCTGCAATCTATTGGTTGTAGGTTCCAAGGGTGCAGGCTGGGGTCGATAAAATCAGTACTAATTAAATTACTGGGAGCAAATATTGGAATAGAAGTAACGCCCACCCCTTCCCTCAGGTAGCAGCTATCGAAAGAGGAGCGTTCGGGTCGCCTGCGGCCGACTTCGACCGACTGTTTGCTTCGGATCGCTTCCGACTTCGACCGACTGTTTGCTTCGGATCGCCTCCGACTTCGACTGACTGTTTGCTTCGGATCGCCTCCGACTTCGACTAACTGTTTGCTTCGGATTGCTTCCGACTTCGACCGACTGTTTGCTTGCTTTGATATCTCTTATTTACGCTTAAACTGTTTACCCAATAACCAAAAACCTGTTCATTTTCTGTATCACGACCACATTTACACTTGTTTTTTAATGAAACGAGTTTCATTCACGAGTTCAATAGTCACAAGGCTAATAAATTGCTTTTTTATGTCTATTTCATTTACCACATATTTTCCAACTTTATAACATGTCCTACATTACTTCCCAGTATGTCACTACTCCACACGCCTACGAAGTATATCCCAGTATGTCAGTCATGCATGCATTGCATACTGCATAAAGAAAGTATAGAAATTATGTCTTTTAGATGGTGTAATTACTAATTTTGTTACAAAACTTAAAAGTAACAAGATTACATTCTTAAACTGTTACTTTTCCGCTCGAATTACCCCAAAATCGGGAGAAAAAGTTTCACTTTTTGCCTAGGGAAAAAAAGTTATCAATAGGATTGCATTGATTTTACTTTTTTCCCGGCGAAAAAGGTAAAATAAAATATTTTTGATGGAATTTCTTAAATTTTATTACATGTGTTGAAAAAGCATCGACGTAGAAAAGGTTTGCACGTAATTTGAGCAAAATCCATTCAAACACTCAAAAGTTATTGCAAGTGTAGAGTCTGCAAGGCGAACTCAAAAACGGAACTCAATATTCAATATTGGTTTATGTAGTTAAACGGTTCTCCAGTTACGTAATAAATATTCGAGAACACAAAATTATTTAACATTGAGTAGGTCAGCATCAGGAGTTAGAGAGTACAATAATTTGAATCGCCGTAACTATGGAAGCAATAGTAAAATACAGTGCGTTTAATTAAAAATACATTTTGTAACACTACAGTATATTATATCGCTCTATATTTTATTAAGGAATTGAGCAACAAATTTAAGAATAAATAAAATTACGTTAAATTAAAAATCCTATTTTATTCAATATTCTCTCGACCCTTTATTAACCTCGCTCGCGCTGGGTAAATAAAATGCCTTGAGAATAGTGAAAAAGTTATACTTTTTCCATGTAATAAATAATTATATTATTATGATAGTTAGACAACTGTCTTTCTGCTGCCAGAGCCGGATTTTTCCATTTCTCAGCTATATCAATACAACAAAGCCGTAAAAAAAACGTCTATTTGGCAATATTTAGCCACCTCCGTCGGCTTTTTTTTTGTCTTTTGAATGTAGGCATTTTACTATGTTATGGGTACCCACTTTTTGACCATTTATTTTACCATTTTAATGGCTATATTCATGAGGTTTTTTTTATTTTAGAACATAACTGTCATCTTCTGTGAGACGTTAGCTAGTGTTTTTTTATGGTAGCTAGTGGTTTTTTAGGTAGCGACTGTTTTTAAAATTACAAAACCAAATTTTTGGTCAATTTTTGACCATGTTAATGGATATTATCATGATATTTTGTGTTCTAGAACGTAAATTTCACCTTCTGAGAGAGGTTAGCTATTATTTTTTAGTATGGTAGCTAGTGTTTATTTTAAAGGTAGCTAGCTATAGTGATAGAGTAGCTAGATCCCTTCCTATAATAAATGTATAATAACAAATACCTCGACAAATACAGCTTGCCAACACATTGTTACTATCAATAATTCACATCTCGGTAGCCTTAGTTAGAGCAGCGATAAATAGTTTCCGCCCAGGTTCAGCAGCTGGCCTATCAGGTCTGAAACCACAACACCTCCCGGATATAATATCACCAAGAACCGGAGAACCGGGGGAAAGCTTCCTAACATCTCTCACTTCACTGATTAATGTTGTACTCTCAGGAGAGATCCCAGCCTCCATTAGACCCATCTTCTCAGGAGCTTCACTAATTACCTTCAACAAACAAGATGGAGGGATATGACCAATCGCTGTTGGCGAAACAATACGTAGGTTTTCAGCTAAGTGTGCTATTCAGTCAATTACTCAAAAATTCGGACCAGAATTTCATCCTGTTGTACAGCTAGGGTTTGGGGTTCCAGGAGGTGCTTAATCGGCTGCACAGTCACTCAGAAATTTGGCCTAACCAGTGCCAATGATGATGATTTTATAGTAAAATTAGATTTCTCGAATGCCTTCAACTTTCTTCGCAGGGACCAAGCAAATTGTATTGCTTTGAAGGCCCCAGAATTATTGCCCTTCTTCAAAGTTTGTTACGGACCTTCCTCACATTCTGATAATCCATCATCTCTCCTGTAGAAGGTTTCCAGCAGGGTGACCCTCTAGCAGTATTCGGCTTCTGCCTTAGCATCAACCCCGAGTTGGAAAAAATTTCCACTACACTCAACTAGGGTACATTGACGATATTACCCTTGCTGGTCAATGGCAGAACATACTAAACCAGTTAAAACACTTCCGAGCCATGATTAGTCATCAGCAAAGATCAATCACAACACCCCAACTAATTCTTTCAGCCATCTAGGTCTCTTATGAGTCAATCAGGGAGACAACACCAGATGTTCTGGTCCCCCTCGGAGCCCCACTGGGATTTGCAGCCACAAAAACAGCACTGCTGGAGAAACATAACACCTTTGATAATAATAATAATAAGTGAATTGTTGTGGGGTGAGTGACGCGGTGTATTAAATATACAATGTAATATTCGAGCCCCAATAGGGCCGGTTGATATTTTTCGCTATGGAGAGCATTATCATATTGTCTTATTTACATTGTATATTTATAACACCTTTGAGGTTTTTCAATTCAGATTAAAAGCTACTGAAACATCATGATGCGTTCTTCCTCCTCCGCAACTGCTTTTCAATGCCAAAGCTCACCTACTGGCTCAGAACTTCCCCAACTTTCGAACATCCAGATGACTATTAGATTTAGACAATCTCTTGAAGTTAACATTGCAAATGTTAATATGTCTGAAAAGGTCCATCAACAAGCACGTCTGCCTTGCCGGCGTGGGGGTTTAGGAGTACCCTCTGTTGCTTCCACAGCCCCATGTACCTACCTATCTTTCTTCTCTATATAGTAAAAGTTTGCTCATTGAAGATATCATTGGAGGGAAATTCCCGGAACCAGCTGAGGCCTTAGAAGCACGCAACATATGGGAACAGCTAGCCCCTAATAGTGAAATCCCTGAAAACTCCAAAAGACAAAGGAATTGGCTAGACCTAATAGCAACTGAATATCTTAGGCCCTGATAAGTATTGCAGACCAACCAAACACCGCACAACTGAGGGGTTGTCAGGTTCCAGTATCCGGAGATTGGCTGAATGCCCTCCCGTCAGCTACTCTTGGTCTGAGGCTCACAGATGAACAGTTTGATATGGCCGTGGCGCTACGACTTGGCGCACTAGTCTGCACAGCTCACACTTGTTTGTGTGGCGCTGCCATAGATGCCTCAGCCCATCACGCTCTCATCTGTAAGCATAACAAGAGTAGGCATGTACATCACCAGCTTGGAAACGACATCATTTACAGAGCATTACGTCTGGAGACATCCCTTCTACTCGAGAGCCAATTTGTTTGAGCAGAAACGGCGGAAAGCGTCTGGACGGCGCAACGTTACTTCTCAGGGGAAGGTGATGCAACTCTAGGTGGTGACGGTAAAGGTATTATTATTTTATAGTATAAGATGTAAATAATTATACTTAAAAATTATACAGCTGTAATCCCCATACCCCATTCCATTATAGTTTTTAATTAGTTCAAGTGATTTGCTTTAAGAAATGTGTTTTTAATTAATCTAAACGTAATTAAGTTATTAAAATGCATCCCGTCACTCGATACCTCCCTCATGGCATGCTTGCTATTGCCTATAGTTGGGAACCATTCCAATCATCTCACCAATACTTGGCAACGGGTTATTATCTGACTACTAGTTTAAGGTGCCAAGTGTAAGCCAGCTTGCTTACTGTTTATCTCGCAAAATGATTGCCTGAGTATTTCATTGTGATTCTAGAATAATTAGCTAAATAATTTCTTTGAGGTGTCGACATGATACATTAATATTTCAGTATCAATACTATCGGCATAAGGTAAGTTGTAATAATTTTTACCAATTGGGTCGCCTCTATGCCTAAAATTTAAAACACTAATTTCCTGTTAATACCTCTGCCTTTCATTAATCCTCTGTGCCCCTTTGGGTTGAGGTGGTGCAGTCGTGCAGATTAAGAGGGCGGTTGAAGCGAGGAGGGGGGAACTCCCTCTCTTTGATTTATTCTTATTGGCGGTTTTATTAAATTTCGTAAATAACGATTTTTGAATAGAATTGCTCAATTTTAATCTACAACGCTCTACCAACTTCGCCACTGCGCCGTATGAATCATTATAAAGCCAAAACCCAACTGGAAATTAACAACACCACCAACAATAACGGAGTGAATACTAGAGGTCTCGCTACTCGTACTAAATAAAAACTGAGGTTTATAAAATACACTTAGACATTTCGTGTGGAGCACTACAGACGAATGAACCTCGATACAGCTATTTATCTAGAACATTATTATGCCAAGTTTCTGCTTTTTATTATAGGAAGGGATCTGGGGGTCTTATATACGAACGGTATAATAACAAAGATATGAAATAATACGTTTAACTTTAGTCAATTAGCCCTCTAGGAAGAGTCAGTTGAACTCATGCTGTCTTAAAGTACGTTAAAAGTTCGAATTCTCGAAAGCTTTAAATTCGACAAATTTCAAAAGACGACAAATATTAATTTTCTGATGACACGGACCCCCCCCCCCCCCCCCCCATATTTTTCTACAAATCTTCATCATAATGCTTGAAATTTGAAACACAACTAGTTCAACTCACCGTGGTTGTTACCATGAAGCCGGAATTTTCGATTTAGCCTTTAAATTTTATTTATAAGCGTTTTAAAAAAGTGTCTTTTGCGAAATCGCACCCTCTGTATCATTGCCATTCTTCACTTTAGTCGTATTTTTTTCACATCAATAGAAAGCTTGCGTTGAAAGGATTCCAAATATGTAACAATATCTGAATTTCATTGAGAAACAGCTGAGATATAGGCGTTCAAAGATTGCAAGAATTATTGTTCACTGCAGGCCATTTATTCTATTTAATAAATACACAATATTCTGGAACAATTTGTTTATGTATGAACAGTATGATTGTTAGCGTATTCAATTCCGCTAGCCAGGCCCACACAGAGTTGGTTTTAAGCAATATTGGGAGCACGAGGTTGGTTACCAATCAACCTCGTGTCACCCCAATAAACGGGGACAACAGGCCCCAAGGGAACACACACAGCGGGGATCAGAGGTTACACCTCCGGGAGGGAGAGAGTAATAGCGACAGGGGGAAATACACCCAGGGAAATGGGAGGGTGAGAAGTGAGTTATCAGCCAATGGGGGGGCAAGCATCGACTGAGTAATGCAACGTGGCCAACCGTGCAATATATTACCGGTCTTTGTGTATATTCATTCACTTTAGTAAGTCAGTTAGTTAGGGCAGTACCGGGACTCTTTCCACCATCTCCGTTTCCGTGTACTGCAGTATTGTCATTCTATTTACCGGTACACTTAATCATCAATCAACTGTGTCAACTGTGCTATATCCTATTCAGTTATATTATACCCTCTTATTTATACACACCGATCAGTCAACAACTAAAACTCTTTTCACACACACACGGCGGGGACGCGTAGGAAAGCTAACGGATAAACCGGGATTCTCGGATCCCTTCACAGTGGAAAGATCGAGCAACTGCCCTAGTGGAAAGAACCAAGCTGCCTGTTACTGTGACTGCCAGCCACCAATCTATACTAAAGTAAAGTAAAGATGAGTCGAGAAGGAGAAGCGACACCGCCGCGGACCCCGGACGGCGATCTAACGATCCGTGAGACTGCGACGCGACGGTATAGACCCACGATGCCGGATCCATCGATAATAGGTGATTCGGCAATCCAAGAGGAGGGGGGGCGTCTACAACGAGAGAGCGAGTCGAGAGAAGAGAGAGACGAGTCGACACACAGCGGCGTTCGATGTGCCGAAGTCGCCAGCCAGCCACAGGCCGAGGGCGACGGATGGCCCACCGGAACGGCGACGGTGGGGCCGCCGGTACGACGCCGGACACGGAGGGATAAAGGAGACGTCGGCGACGAGGACGTCGGGGTCAGCGACCGGCTCCGACGCAACCCGAAAGCAACTGAAAGAGGCCAAAGGAGGGGCGAAGGTAGACGAGGTAAAGCTGAAGAAACGATTAGGTGAGTCGAACAGACACTTTGATTACTTAATGCATTTTGGACAGGGAGAACTGGCCGATGAGAGACCGAGAGGGGTGGCCAGCGAACTGTTTGAACTATGGGAATGTAGGGGTATGAAACCTAGCGTAGTGTACGTAGGGCCATACTTAGTCGATGCCCGGGGAGTAAAACTGGTGGGTTGGAGGAGACCGCAGGAGGGCGAATCCGAGGTTAACCCCGAGGATTCGGTCTCGTCGGTAGGGGAAAATTCCGGGAGGCAGGGGAAAGTTAGCAGGACGGGAAGGCGGGGGGAGTCCGTCGCAACCGATAAGTCCGCTACATCCTCCGCAAAAGAAAAACGGGTGCGAGAAATAGATCTGGCATGCCAACTCGATCTGGCGGCGCTAGACCAGAGAGAATTAGTGAGACAGTTAGAGGAAGAGAGTGCGTTAATAGAGCAGGAGAAAGAGCTGGTTAGAGAGAACAAAGAGAGGGCCGAGAGGGCTGAGAGAAGCTTTAGGGAGTGCGAGGAAATAGGGAGGACGGAAAGGAAGGAGCAAGAAGAGCGCGAGGCAGAGCGTGAGGCGGAACGTAAAGAGCGCGAGGTGAGTGCGGATAATGAGCGAAAAGAGCGCGAGGCAAGACGACTGGAGAGAGTTGCGAGAGAGGCAGAGTTAGCCGATCAGAATTCACGAGAGGGCAGAGAGAGGGAGAGTGAGAGAAAACGTGTGCGGGATGGTATGCATGCCCGGCTAAAGGGGCTTATGCAGTATCAGGCAAAGCAGAAACGCCGACTAGAACTGGCGCAGATGGGGCTGTCAGAGAGCGAGACTGGCTCGAGTATTTATGAGGAGCCAAGGGCTGTGGAAAAATTTATTAATACCCCACTTACAGGGACCGCACGACAGACCCAAGACTGGTGTGACCGTACGGGCGGGGGGGGGGGGGGGGTAATAATAATACAGTAGATAATATTAATATTAATAGTACCGTATTGGATAATTCTAACCAAACTTTCATTGCAGGAAATATTCTACCTAGTAGTAATAATTTAAATTTAAATACAAATAATTCAAGTAATATAAATCTACAAAATAATTCAAATAATGTAAATTTACAAAATAATCCAAATAATATAAATACGCAGAATAATTCAGATAATCTTATTTCGAACGAACAAAATAATTCCGTTTCTAATTTAGGCGTGCAAAACAATTTAATTGATTTGGAGGATTCAATTGATTTAACGGGCGATACTAGTAATGGTGCTATTAATATAAACGCGGTGGGCAGGGGCAGCCCGACGGACGAGGGCCTGGTAGGCCACGTAGTTAGTAGGCAGGAAGTGACAGGGTTGAGTCAACCCAACGAGGGCCTGGTAGGCCACGTAGTTAGTAGGCAGGAAGTGGCGGGGTTGAGTCAACCCGAGGAGGACCTGGTAGGCCACGTAGTTAGTAGGCAGGAAGTAGAGGGCCTGGTAGGCCACACAGTAGCAGAGAGAGAGGTGGGGGTGAATAGACCCAGCCGCAGTAGGGTTAATGTGTCGACTAGAGAGGGGTGCAGTAGCGAAGTAAGAGACAGTTAAGTTAGATGTGGCGAGTGGGGGGGGGGGGGGGGGGCTACAGGAGCCCCACAACGAGAGATTAGCGGCGAGTGGGGGGTGGGGGGGGCAAAGAGTGTCCCACAAGCGTCGGCGGATAATGCGCGGGGCGAATTAGGTGAACCGCAGCACCCGGCGATGGTAGGTAGTAGGGGATGGTAGTAGGGGTAGGCGACGTAGTAGGGGGATTGCGAGTATCCCCATGTTGACGTCGCGAGAGGGCGAGCGACGAGCCCAATCAGAAGAGGGAAGAAGAACGGTGGAGTTTAACCGGGAGGTTGACGAGAGATCTCACAAGCGGGAATACTGCACTACAGAGAGAAGAAAGGGGTTTAGGAGTACCCTCTGTTGCTTCCACAGCCCCCCTATCTTTCTTCTCTACATAGTAACAGTTTGCTCATTGAAGATATCATTGGAGGGAAATTCCCGGAACCAACTGAGGCCTTAGAACCACTCAACATATGGGAACAGCTAGCCCCTATATGGTAAAATCTCCGAAAACTCCAAAAGACAAAGGAATTGGCTAGACCCAATAGCAACTGAATATCTTAGGCCCTGATAAGTATTGCAGACCAACCAAACACCGCACAACTGAGGGGTTGTCAGGCTCCAGTATCCGGAGATTGGCTGAATGCCCTCCCGCCAGCTACTCTTGGTCTGAGGCTCACAGATGAACAGTTTGATATGGGCGTGGCGCTACGACTTCGCGGGCTAGTCTGCACAGCTCACACTTGTTTGTGTGGCGCCGCCATAGACGCTTCAGCCCATCACGCTCTCATCTGTAAGCATAACAAGAGTAGGCATGTACATTACCAGCTTGGAAACGACATCATTTACAGAGCATTACGTCTGGAGACATCCCTTCTACTCGAGAGCCAACTGGTCAGAAACGGCGGAAAGTGTCCGGACGGCGCAACGTTACTTCTCAGGTGAAGGTGTTGAAACTCTAGGTGGTGACGGGCCCCAGGTACCCAGGTACCCAGGTACCCTTTTCTCCGCGAAGTAGCACGACGCCAACAAAGAGTATATGGCAATAAGAGGGCCCTTGAATTTTTGTGGCGACGATTAGGAGATGCTGTACAGGCTGGTAATGCCGCCTGCATTAAAGAATCTTTCAACCAACCTGTGAGCCAGGGCTTCCGAGAACTGTTAGACCAAGGAGAGTATTATAAGATAACAGGAGATTGAAGTAGAGGTTTTATTTTCAGAGAGCTCGATATTTACTGTAAAGTAGTGGAGTTCAGTTTATTAAATCAATTGATAAATAATTTATTGGTGAATGATGAAATATTGTGCTTTTATTGTATGTAAAATTTATGTAAAGGTATTATTATTTTATAGTATAAGATGTAAATAATTATACTTAAAAATTATACAGCTGTAATCCCCATACCCCATTCCATTATAGTTTTTAATTAGTTTAAAGTGATTTGCTTTAATAAATGTGTTTTTAATTGATCTAAACGTATTTAAGTTTTAATAATGCAACCCGTCACTCTATACCTCCCTCATGGCATGCTTGCTATTGCCTATAGTTGGGAACCATTCCAATAATCTCACCAATACTTGGCAACGGGTTATTATCTGACTACTAGTTTAAGGTGCCAAGTGTAAGCCAGCTTGCTTATTGTTTATCTCACAAAATGATTGCCTGAGTATTTCATTGTGATTCTAGAATAATTAGCTAAATAATTTCGTTGAGGTGTTGACATGATAAATTAATATTTCAGTATCAATACTATCGGCATAAGGTAAGTTGTAATAATTTTTACCAATTGGGTCGCCTCTACGCCTAAAACTTAAAACACTAATTTCCTGTTAATACCTCTGCCTTTCATTAATCCTCTGTGCCAATTTGGGTTGAGGTGGTGCAGTCGTGCAGATTAATAGGGTGGTTGAAGCGAGGAGGGGGAAACTTTCCTCTCTTTGATTTATTCTTATTGGCGGTTTTATTAAATTTCGTAAATAACGATTTTTGGATAGAATTGCTCAATTTTAATCTACAACGCTCTACCAACTTCGCCACTGCGCCGTATGAATCATTATAAAGCCAAAACCCAACTGGAAATTAACAACACCACCAACAATAACGGAGTGAATATTAGAGGTCTTTGCTACTCGTACTAAATAAAAACTCAGTCTGAGGTTTATAAAATACACTTAGACATTTCGTATGGAGCACT
The DNA here is from genome assembly GCA_032718475.1 of Nemertoderma westbladi. Lineage (NCBI taxonomy): Eukaryota > Metazoa > Xenacoelomorpha > Nemertodermatida > Nemertodermatidae > Nemertoderma > Nemertoderma westbladi. The sequence goes on along the minus strand of JAUCBJ010002743.1, from coordinate 7,349 downwards.
ACAGACGAATGAACCTCGATACAGCTATTTATCTAGAACATTATTATGCCAAGTTTCTGCTTTTTATTATAGGAAGGGATCTAGTGGTCTTACATACGAACGGTATAATAACAAAGATATTAAATAATACGTTTAACTTTAGTCAATTAGCCCTCTAGGAAGAGTCAGTTGAACTCATGCTGTCTCAAAGTACGTTAAAAGTTTGAATTCTCGAAAGCTTTAAATTCGACAAATTTCAAAAGACGACAAATATTTGCAATTACTGACTCACCACCATACCCTATATAATTGAATTAATACCGTCAATCCTATCGCATATAAATACATTTGTGTGGGAGAGGATTGACGTTCAATACACTACTACCGAATCACAAAGTTATTTATGTTGACCGTCAACCCACAACTCCTACACATATTTACGTGTGAGCGGATTGAGAACATCCTCCTTCCACTTTGTGCGTGGAAGGAGCGACATGACAGTTGGTGGCAACCGTAATTGTGGGCCACCGTATTCTGGAAGGAGGGTTGCAAATAATCTGAATACAGATGGATTAATTGGTAAATAATACTTAAGTTAATTGAAGTAAATGATGAGTAATTTAAGAATTTTTCAATTTTGAAAAATCTAATAAGTAATCTCATTTTAAAAAGTAATGCCATTTATATTATAATATAATTTTTAGAATGAAAATAACTTTTCTAAATCACTCTGACGGTATATATCAGTAGATTGTTTGAATATATACTGCTTTGTATTAACAACAGTATCGCTTCTCGGCCTTTTGGCTAAGATCATGTGTAGTATCTGTTCTTGTCAGCTTAATATCTGGCACACTGCTCACTGAGCAGTTCCAATATTAAACTGATTTTTGCAGTGCGGCTGTGAGTAAGGGGCTTGCTCCACTCCAGCCACGGGTTGGCCTGGTATTGCACTGCCTCCAGGTCCGGCCCACACCCACCTACTGGTGGGTGTCACAATTATTATTTATAATAACATAAGGTTTGCAAACGTTGTTTTTTTGTCTCATAAGCTAGAGATTTTAATGTTACTTACAAATTTCGAATTTCATATTTTCCCTCCCCTTCCAATTCATTTAATTAATAATATCGAATTAACTAATCAATTAAGGAGTCAATGGCGCAAAATGACCACAAACACCAAATGTGGGTTTAATAAAAGTAATTTAATCTACAAACATTAAGGGAAAGGAGCCAAAACAATAAATAGTAGGTCATTTATTGAAGATCGGCGGATCTTAGAAGCGAACCGCGACTCGTGACGGAGTTAATACATCGCTTGAATAGACGCTGGTTCAGATCCGAGAGAAGGCTGTAGAGATTTGGCACTGTTGTGTCTCCAGGTAAGACACTTTAAACATTAGTTATTAGGCAAACCCAGCGGTAGAACAAGAACCCGGATTCTGTTGTGGGAGTAAAGAAAGGGTTGGATAGTTAAGAGAGTGAACAACCTTGGGAGTTAGTGTGGTGCCATCCCTGCCTTACAGGTAACAGCCAAAAGAGACGAGCCTTCTGATTGCTCCAGGTGTTTCGCTTCCACAGATAACTTTACTTAGTTTATTATTTATTAATCGACAACAAGCATACGTATATGTTATTGTTGAATTGCACATTAACTATAATCGTGCTAGCAATCGCTCCCTTACGGCAAATGCTTTACTCAGATATAAAGCTAAGTTTTTTAAATCTGGTTTGCGCCGTAGTAATGCCTTAAACTTATATACCGATGGGTTTATAGTGTAATATTGCCGTAAATAAGTTTGCCTTATATTTGAGTAAGCAGGACACACAAGCAGAAAGTGGTACTCATGTTCTACTTCCCCTAAGTTACAAATTTTACACACCCGATCCTGTACAGCTCTGTGATCCCAACGACCAACTTCAATCTCTAAGTTGTGGGACGAGCACCGAAACCTTGCGAGGGTTTGACGTAAGCCATTATTGTCCTTTAATAAATGTAGATATTCTTCTGTTCCGAATTTATTTTTAACGTAATATTGTCCTTTGGAAGAGTTTGATATATCAGCCCACCACCCTTGTATGAATTGATCCATTAAAACTACCCTTACGTTATTTAAGAATAATTTGGCATCCCCAACATTTTGAGACTCCCATGCCCAACTTTGGCCCAGGCCATTTAATACATCCCTTACCATTGAAACCCAGTTTGTCGCTGACCCCTGCAGTGCATCCTCGTAAAGTACCTGATACATACGTTTAGTCAGTCTCGTCTCCGGGAGAGTCAAAGTTCTTACCCAAAATTTTACAATTGTCAGCTTTCGTGAAACTGAAAGCGGCACAGCCCCAGTTTCCCCGTAGACGGCAAAATCAGGAGTGCTCCGTTTTACTCCAAGTAGGCGTTTCAAAAAAGCTAAATGAACACGCTCAATTGCCGGAGCAGAATGAAATCCCCAAACATCGGCACCGTAACTTAAAATTGGCGCAATCAATATCGAGAATAGCTTGTACTTCAATGCAAATGACAAATTTGGAAATTTAATAAAATACCTATAGAGCGAGAATAAACCCTTTTCAGCCTTTTGCGCCAGTATTCTTTGGGCGCATGCAAATTTACCTGTAAATGACAAGGTGATTCCCAGATAATTGTATTGTGAGACAACACCAACACTCTCCCCGTTATAAAACCATTTGTCTCCTCTCGCCAATGAACCCCCTCTCCGAAAAACTACGACATTTGTTTTGTCCAGATTAACCCGTAGGCCCCAATACTCTGAATAAGCCCCTAAGATATCAAAAGATCTCTGTAAGTCCGATCCTGTGGTGGCTATTAGTACCAGATCGTCCGCGTAAAGTAATAGAAATAGCTGCAAGTGGGATAGGGTGATACCATTCACACCGCCAAGTCTCAGCTCAGCCTCCAGGTCATTGAGAAAAAGAATAAAAAGTACCGGGGACAAACATTCCCCTTGCAATACGCCCAAAAAGCAGTCATACGCCTCAGATATGCCCCCATTCCATTTCACTCGCGACTTCACACTTTCATAGAGACTCTTAATAACCTGAAATATCTTTCCTGAAAATCCAAGGCAATTGAGTTTCACCCATAGAGCATCGCGTTCCACACGGTCAAATGCCTTTTGAAAATCTATAAATCCGCAATACAGTTTATTACCATGAGACGTGAGATAATTTATCAACCCATTTAACACAAACAAATGGTCTGTTGTTCTGTAGCCTGCACGAAAAGCAGCCTGGGAGTCGTTTAACACCTGAAAACCTTCTGCCCACCAGGAAATTCTGTAGTTTAGAATTGAGGTGAATAGTTTTCCTAAGCAACTTAACAAAGATATTCCTCTGTAGTTTCCCGCGTCATCCTTACTACCTTTATTCTTATAGATTGGCGTCACCAGAGCCGCAGCCCAGGCTCTTGGGAAGTTACCAGAATAGAGCACAGCATTGAACAAAGGGGTTATTAGTGGAGTAAGGGCTGCTTTACCTTCAATGAAGAACTCATTTAGTAGCATATCCATTCCCGGGGCTTTGTGTCTTTTAAGTTTTTCAATAGCAATATTTACTTCATCCTCCGTAAAGGGCTGAGACAGTTCCTTTTCCATTAAATTTTTACTGTTATTAACGTCTATGTCAACATGTGGATCTACTCCCATGTCCGAAAATTCTGGTGTTCCAGAACATAGGTTCCTAAAATGTTCTTCGAAGTCATCAAGAGATAATTTAGATTGTTGTGATTTATTTTTGTTACCGGTTGAATTTTTCAGTAGAGTCCAAAATTTCCTTGTCTCATTTACCTCCAAACTTAACTGTTCCAAATTTCGTGACTGGTCACGTCTGTAATTTGCCCGTGCTCGTCTCAGTGTCTTACAATACATACTACGGGTGTGGGATACAACGATTTTTGACGCCACTGTCCGATCAGACTTCCACTTATTGAGTGCATTCCTAAATGCCGTTCGCTTTTCTAAGCATTCGTCATTAAACCACAGGCACTCATTATTGTCGTTTGTACTATCCCTACTCTTACATGTGTTATTTGTCCCCACTTTAAATAACTGTCCCGCTACAGTCTGTATACAGTCTGTTAACTTCTTGGCTGCTTCTTCGACAGATTCCTGCGTGTAACTGCCACTTCCGAGGTCGTCTAGGAGACTGTTTGCGCTGGCTTTGAATTCGTCAGAACCAAGTAGATCCACGAACTGACTACTTTTTGTCTGTTTCCATGAGAACCGTGTACTATAGTCATTTGTATGTTTTTTGTCACTATTTCCCCGGGTGGAATTACATTCTCTTATTGTAGCTTTCCAGGCTAATGTTGCGCTTACCATGCAGTGTTTGGTAGGTAGCATACTGTCAACATGAACCTTGAAAGCCACAGTGTTGCGTAATAATTTAGTATCAACTAGCATAAGGTCAATATTTGATTTACCCAATCCTGTTGCTCCTGATACTGAGTAGTATGTACATTGTCCTTGTGTAGCATCTTCACCCACCCGTCCATTCATTATCTTAAGACCAGTCGACCGGCACAATTGCAATAGTCTTCTCCCATATTGGTTAACCACTTTATCACAGTTGTTTCTAATTTTCTGCACAGTTTCTAATTGTTTCTAATTTACTATAATTTAGTTTAAGTAGCGGACCGAACCAATATTCTTCTCAAACCTATAATAATTAACTTCTTTATCAAATAAGATTAAAAGCCAAGTTATTCTAGATCACTTTTAGTATTTAACTGAGTAGTAACTATGTTCGCGCTTTCAGACCTTTGGCAGTTTAACCCGCCAAATTAGGATGTCTTCTAGATAATAAATCACTTTTAGCCTCTGACAAGTATTTGATTCACTACACTAGTCGAAACCAATCGGTGCGCGATCATTCACCCGCTGGATATACCCGGGAGATTGGGTTCGACGGCTTAATCGTATTGCTATGTAAGCCTAATGTATTATTCGACTGACAGTATTATATAATCTCTGACAATATTATTCACCTTCGGGGAATATTAACAGTTCCTTTAGGACGTGGCGCTCTATCTATATAAACAGAGTTATGACTTAAACTACTCACAACGATATGGCTTAGTTACAATTCACATATATGGCGCATTCTTTAGGAAATGCTTCGTTATCAGTCTCACTCATACACAATGCTGCACAATACTGCACACTGATCTGCCGATCTTCACTGATTTTAGTCACATACAAAAGGAACACGGACCGAATCATGTAGGGTCTATCAAATAACATTAGATTCACTTCAAACCACTTTAACATAAGTCACAATCGTTATATGTAACCTTTCTCTCTTACCTTCGGTATATCAAGAATATTGGGTTTTCGGGGTTATTTATCGTTATTCCAAATATAATAATTCATCAACCATATTATGAAGAACTGACAGTAAATAGCAGTATAACAATATAAAGTATGCACAGGTTGTTTGATTAGGTATGGTATGTTATGTTTAGATAACGGATATATGTCCTTATAATTAAGCCTACTAGTGTAAGACTAAAAACTGAAAACACGGAGGTGCCAAAAGCCGGTTCTTAGGCTCTGGGCAAAAACATAACACTGAACTACTGAGCCTCTGTATACACCTCCAACACAGAGACAACAAACGCTCTGATTGGTCAACCGAACCACGAGAGAACAAAGAAACAAAGAAACGTCGACGTGGCAATATCAGCTGTTAGCCATCGTCATGGTAGCGACACTGTTTTCAAGAGTATCTAGCTTATCGCGTCACGAGATTGTGGATTATGTCCTCTAAAGTACAAATACAGTACAAATACATAAGAAATGACTTTTATGTCCTCTAAAACACCAGTACAGCAAGGACACGGCCTTTTTATGCCTGGCAAACCAACTACAGAGTACTTTAAGGGAAAATAACCGGTTAATGACGCAAAAGCTTTTACACCGCTCCCAGAAAATGGGATTTAAGTCTATAAAATATAACAAATCACAGTTTCTAAAATATAAAAATACTCTAAACAGTTAGTCTTTCTTACGCAGACGGCGTTTACGCAGTTTTTTGAGGCTAGCAAGAGTCCTTTTCTCTTTGGGGGGAGCCACTTTACTAGGAGGGCTATAAATCCTGGGTGAAGGGTGCAATATGATTGCATCAGAAGGTGTAGGATTATGGTCGGGGTATCCGCCGTTTCGATATGCTTCTCCTCGAGCTGATTTTCCTCCGCTCGTAGCTGGATACGTTCATCCAAAAACTCTCGCAGAGAATGGGGTTGTCTAAGTGCGATATCTTCTTAGAGATTCTGGATTTCACAATCAAACTGAGATAAAGACAATTCGTTTATCGCTTGGACTTGCTGTTACAACTTACGTTTATCTGAACAAACGTAGGTTTCCTTTCTGATCTTTGTAGAATAGCGTTTAACTCGTTTGGTACAACGTTCTCCGCCACTCTGGTGACAGGTTATATCGTGTCAAGCCGGGACGATGGTAAGGGTTAAACGGCGATATTAAATGTCCGCGTCCCAATCCGGCTAGGTAGGATGGGCTAATATCTAAGAAACCCACAACTGGGGTGCCACCGACTAATCGTTCAGGTAACACTAGATCTTTGAGCAGTGAGTACAGCTCGGGAGGATCCGTCATACTAATAGGATCAAGAGTCTGAGGTCTCATTAGGGAATGAGGAGCTCTGATCGAGTATTCCGAAACTCTGATCATTGGTTTATTTAAGGATCGTCTGAGTCGAACGAGCGTAGGTGATACATTGAACAAGTTTCGCTCGAAACTCCCGTAAGTATAGCGAGTAAAACCGTGTTTAAAGCAACGTCTCCGCGGATGTTTATGTCTTTCCGTTTGTTGGTTAGGTCTTGGGCATTCATCGCAATAATACCCAAAAACGTACGTCTTGTAGGGGAAACGCGAGTGATCTTTCTCCAGCTTACAATATTCCTCCATCCGTTCGAAGCTATTCGGTACAACAGGTAGCGGTCGATCGGCGGTAAGATACATCATAGGGGAATCGAGCCGTTTGAGTTCTACCATGCGGTCATGATGTATACCTTGAGGATATCGAGTTTCTAGATTTTGTTGACTGGCAATATTGAGATATGTTTCTATCAGGAATTCCAGATAATCGTTGAAGTCGCTGCGTTTATCCGGCTCCTCAACATCTTCTCTTTCGAGTCTGTTTCGAATAGAATTCTCGTGTTCCATTCTCGGTTTATCGTTCCGCCTCCGCTGGGTAGGATATTTCAATCGTACCATTTCCCTTTTGGTGTCGACATTGTCCGTATCGTGTAAATCGATAGGATGACCAGTAGTTAAGAAGTCCACATACGTACCATTACGATGCGTATAGCGAGCGGTGAATTTCTTATAGTC
>JAUCBJ010002742.1:0-17554 GCA_032718475.1 Nemertoderma westbladi | reverse complement strand
TAACTGACGCCTGTGAGGCCGATTGTGTCCAGTCATTCGACTGGCCTCTAGTGGCTGGACTTCCGCATTACTAATGTAATCCATAGTGGGGGTTGGGGGGTGCTCTTTTGCCGAGTCAGCTCTCGGGGCAAATACCACACCCTGGTTTGCCATTCCACAGGGTGGGTGTCGCAGTGGAGTGAGATATGAGGCCCATCACCCATATCTACTCTGGCGCACATGACCCACCATTGGCTGTGCAGCTCATCTGCTGGGTCATGCCCTGTACCCCTGCTGCCAGGTGCAGGTCGCAGTGAAGTGCACTCATAGTGGACATGAGAACACTCTACTCCTGGCCAGCCATTGGTAGATCACCATCTGCCTGGCCAGGCCATACTCTACTACTCTACCCCCTACTGGAGAGAGAGCAGCCAACAATTCTTTGAGTCCCTTTCCTGATGACCTTTCTGGCCCAAACCCTGGGTCACCAGGGAGGCCAGATTGTGATGGGGAGAGGGATTCTGGAGTTGGAGGCTACTCTCATGTTCCACCCCGACCAACAAAGCCATTGGTGAATCTGAGCCGTCAGCTGAGCTGACTGCCTTGGCAGATAAGCTTTCTCTTAGTGCAGTGGGTGTTCAAGAGCACCGAATGCAGACTGGACAGACTGATGAGGTTCTGATTAAGGACATGGGGGGCAGTTGGCGACTCGCCTTCGCGTCAGCAGATGATAGTGGCAATGGTGGAATTGGTCTATTTATGAATCCTACTGCACATGCAGCATTGGACAAAATAGATCAAATCTCTAACCGCATCATCCGTTGCCACTTCTCATGTTCTGGAAGACTGGCTAAAAAGTTTCCTAAGGTGGTTGGTTCTAATTGTGTGCTACTCTCCAACTAGTGTTGCCCCTGTAGAGGAGGTGGAAAATTTCTACCACAATCTACAAGCAACTACTGATGGAGTGGATCAGCATGCATTCTTAACATTCCTGAGAGACTTTAATGCAAGTCTGCATCAATCACCTACATCGCCCTGGGTCTATAGCAATAGTGTTAACCGAAATTCTGTCCATCTTCAGGATTTTATCTCTGGAAATGGATTGTTTTCGGCTGGAACCCAGTTCAAGAAGCGAACTGGAAAGCTATGGACTCATAGTGGACCCAGTGGTCACAAGTCCCAGATAGACCATATTCTGTTTCGTAGGAAATACAGGAGCTCTATAAAAGTCTGTAATGCATTTACACTTCGACCCTTCTCCAGTGATCACCGCCTTATTGTGGCCAAGGTAAGACTTAGTCTGCGTGCTAGCAGAACAATGAAATCTGCCTTGCCGCGGCATGACTGGTCCTCTCTGTTGCAACAGCCAAGTGTGAGATCCAGCTTCACACTACAGCTGAGCAACAGGTATGAGGCTCTTGCCTCTGAGGCGGCAGATCACTGTGAGGGCTATACTGCCTTTACAGAAGCAGTTAAGTTAGCAGCTGCAGAAACAGTTCCTGTATACCCTCGAAACAGGAAAAGGGCCCCCTGGACTGACAACAAAATTCAGAAGTGCCGAAATGACCTTCATAAGGCGCAGAAAGAGTCCCGACTCAAACAGACTACAGCGGCCAAGAATGCAGTTAAGGCTGCATCTAGGTCTCTGAACAGGCAGTACTCTGTTAATCTACAGGAGCTAATAAACCAACAGGTTGATGCCATAAATGATGCTGACGACAGCAGGCAATCATCCCAGGCATGGAAATCGATCAATCTGCTTACTGGGCGGAAAAGCCAACCAACCACCAAGGTTAAGGCTGAATCACCAGTCGATCGCCTCAATGGTTGGAAAGCCCACTTTGAAAAGCTCCTCAATAATGACAGGGTATTGCCTGATAACTTTATAGAAGTAAAAGTGTCTGAGTCTGTACTCCCAGATATTCCCATTGGCGATATCTCCTTTGCAGAAGTGAAGGCTACTGCAAAGAGCATTAAGACCAATCGTGCCAGTGGAGTAGATGGTGCTCCCCCTGAGGTCTTTAAAATACCTGAGTGTTTAAAGCTCATCTATCCCATCATAGTAGACATGTACCGAACAGCAAGAGTCCCACAAGAAATGAAAACAAATAAGTTGGTGCCAGTTCCCAAGAAGGGCAACCTAACACTCTATGGTTCTTTTCGGGGAATCTCATTGATCTCGATTGCTGCAAAGCTATACAATAGGATTCTATTAAATCGCATCAGGGATCCCATTTAGAGACTGCTCCGTGGAAATCAGAATGGGTTCCGTAAAGGTCGTGGGACCATGGAGCCAATTTTGGCACTTAGAAGGATAATTGAAGAATTATCAAAAAAGAAAGACAGGCATCTGACTGTTATCTTTGTTGACTTATTCAAGGCCTTTGATTCAGTCTCTCGCTCACGTATGTTCAGCATACTTTCATTATATGGGATTCCTGATGAAATTATTGCAGCAATCAGATCAGTATATGATGGTTCGACAACATTTGTGTCTACTGTTGACGGTGACACAGAACCATTTGAAGTGTTATGGGGCGTCCTCCAGGGAGACACACTTGCACCATTCTTGCTCATAATTGTTGTTGACTATGTTCTACGCATGTCCTTAGATGATCATAATGATGATGGGGTGATGATAACTCCACCTACTGGCTCCAGAAGTCGAGGAAATCCTGCCAAGTACCTAACTGATCTAGACTTTGCTGATGACTTAGGAGTACTCTCAGAATCATTAGAGGGAGCCCAACGGCTCCTCATCTCATTAGAACATGCTGCTTCTAGTGTTGGTCTTTTTATTAACTCCAGAAAGACCAAAATTTTGACAGTTAACTTTGCAAGTCCTCAGCAAGTCTGTGATCGGATGAGCATAAGCTCAAAGGATGGTATGCTTGAGCATGTGGACGACTTCTGTTACCTGGGATCATGGATCCTGAAGTCAGGTGAGGACCTTTGAATAGGCTTTCCAGGATTTGGAAGTCACCGAGAATTAATCGGAAACTTAAGGTCCGATTATTTAGAGCAGCAGTAGTTCCAGTACTCCTCTATGGGAGTCCATGCTGGGCTCTAACTGCTGAGGACACCAAATCTCTGGATGGCACATTCACAAGAATGCTACGCCGGGTTCATTGTGTCAAGTACAATGCACACATCTCCAACCAGACACTATATAACATTGGAGGTGTCTCATTGGTTCCCCCAAGCTTGACACTAGAACAAAACCACCTCCGCTTTGCAGGACATTGCTTTCGCCGTGAGGACCAGCCAGTGCATAATCTTGTACTTTGGCAGCCTCATGGAGTGAATAAGCATGGTGGACAGCCCATGACTTTCTTGAGACGCATCTTAAAGGACACTGGCCTTAAAGATGCGGATGATCTAGCAAATGTGATGGGTGATAGGGAGTTGTGGCGGTGCAATTTTGTTGACAAGCCGGCACAGCATTCTTAAAAATGCAGCTGCAATGCAGCATGCCGATCCTAGTAGGCCTTCATACCAGCTTCCAGGTTCCTACAGACCAATCAGCATTACGTCATATTTCAGCAAGTTGTTTGAACGGCTGGTTGATGCACGCTTAAGCATCCTACTTTCGGATCATGTTGATAAATCCCAATACTGCGGAACAGGCTCCAGTACAGCTGATTATTTGTATCACTTAGTTGGCAGAATTCAAACTGACATTACAGAAAATCGCTGCGGAGTTGCAATGACAATAGATTTAGAAAAAGCCTATGACAGCATATGGATAGACGGTTTGTTATATAAACTCTACTGTGCAAACGTGAGAGGGCCAATACTCAAGATCATTGCATCCATCTTAAAAGAGAGAGATATAAAAATTGTTATTAATAATTATACAAGCGGCACATTCTCGTTTGAAAGTAAGATCAGCCTTCCACAGGGTCGGGTGCTATCAATGAGGCTATTTACTTTTTTTTATAGCTGAGCTCCTCGCTCACTTCAAATATGCTGACGACATTACAAACTATCACACATGTCCCATTTTACCATGTAAAAACGACTCGGTGAAAGCAGGCCTATCGCTGCTACAGATAGACTGTGATATTATATCAAGCTGGTGTAACAAATGGAGAGTAAAGGCAAATGGGGACAAGACCGAGGTGATCATATTTGGAGCCCCGGAAGTTGATCCAGATAACCTAACCCCACTCGAGCTGCGAAACTTCAAGTGCAAATTCGTTGCCAGAACAAAAATATTAGGAATTACATTGGACCAGAACCTAACATTTAAAGATCACATGAAGGCTGTTTGGAAGAAGTTCTGTTAGTATTACCGACTTGTATTGTATTATATTTAACGAGCAACGGACTGAAATCTACAGTAGCTGAACCCTGACCTGAAGTCATGTCAAACAAAAAACCTAAATATACAAGGAGGACGCCAAGGCAAGGATCAAGAGATGTGTCATTAAGACGTAATTTTACATAATAATGTCAACCATCAAACCTTTGCGTTCTTGCAGCAAACATAATTGACGTAAAATAACTTCCACGTATCTGTTAGGTGTAAAAATAGACGTCAAATGCTTATAGGAATATTTATCATTAATTCTAGAACCCTGTTTATAGCACACAATCAACGCAAGGTGATCTTAAGGCAATGCAATACATAGCATTCATTCAGACATTAGCCAATGAGATACTCCAGTTGCATAGCAACTTTAAAATATCTGTATCATAAATACCATTTTCGATATCGCAAAAATGGAGAACGTTAATGAATCTTACTTTAAGTCAATTTACGTTATCATAGCTACTACAATCTTTACGACAAGGTTGTAAAACGATGTCTTTTTTGTCTTTCTTATGTCAAGAACATTACATAAACGTAACTCTATGATCAGTTTATGAAAACGGGCCAATAATAATATTAATTACAGGCTTTTAGCTGTAAACGGATTTGATTATTAAAGGTACTGATTGTATTTTGTAATTTTATAATACAAAAATGTGCTAAATTGTGATATTTTTGTGAACATAACGAATTTTCAAATTAAATGACTACTGAACAATTTTAGTATCCAAAATTTTCAGGATTGTTGGTACATTTTTGTGAAGATAACGAATTTTCAAATTAAATGACTTGAACAACTTTAACATCCAACATTTTCAGGATATGTGGGTACATATTTTTCCTGGCATTTTTAATTGTTAATTTTCTACTTTTCAACTTCTTCGTTCTTCGTTCAACGTTCTTCCAAATGTAAATTAATAACAATTTGCCAAGGATTTTTTTAGTAGATTTGAATTTGGCATCAGCTCAAAAAGTAGAAAAAGATTTTAGTCAGAATGTGGGGTGTTGCGAAATTTTTTAGTTAGTTCAGGATACCCATGTTTGTACTTTTCTGTGAATATTTTTGTAGTGTGATTTCATGTTAATCTTCCGTCAATGAGGGCACATAAATTTATTTGGTTGTTTAATGTACTTTCCGAAGAGATGTTCGTTTGTGTATCGATCTGTCAATACACCGTCTGTAAACCATCTGTAAGCCAAGGTTTTGGTGGATTTTTAATTTTTATTTTCTCCATAGGGATGCAGCATTAAATACTGTATAATATATGTCAAGGAAGCTATTATAGGAATTCCAATTGATGAGTTGAATATAAACAGAGGGGGGCGAATGGAAAAAGAAGGTTGAGGGATTATAAAGATGGGGTTGGGGGCAGAGGAGGAGTGGTAACGGTTGCAGAAATATCGGTAAAAATAGGAGGCTCGGCTGAAGAAGGGGGACTGTGACTGACCAATAGAACATAATAAAATTCTTGGCTTTACCCATTTTGATGATTTACCTGGTTACGTGGTAATGTGGGAGGCCTAGTGGGTGATTATGAATGATATGGTATGGATATGCAATAAGACTCACAATATATAGTGCGGAAAACTAAATGACGCTGTAGATAGATGGTAGAAATTAAAACTATATCCAAACTAAACTAAAAGCAGCGAAATCTCTAATCTCTAATCAACTACATTTCCTTTACTTGAGATTCCTTTAGGGAAAAATAACGATTTCCCAATATCCAAAAGACCATTCATATCCATGTTGGGATTTACATCAAACTTATTGAATTATATATTTGTTTATTTATTGATTTATGTAATTAAATCATAGTTCATCCATCTGAGGCAAATCATAGTTCATCCATCTGAGGATAATTTTACGAGTGAGTTTAGCTTTTTTTCCCTGTAAACTAAAACCTGATGATGAAGCTGCAGTCTCAAGTTTGTTTGTTACAGAATTTATTTTTCACTCGTTCAAGTAATGCCTTTCAAGGATTACTAATTCCCTTACCTCCCTCCTCCCCCGAATGGTGATTTGTCTTACAGAATGCCACTGCTGCTAGTCTATCTCCATATTTCAGAATATATATGTCGACAAAACATTATCGTCCATTAACAAAACAACTGTTTCGTCAATCTAAAATAAAATACACAAACTGTCAAAACACAACCAACCAACCCACTGACCTGCGAATCGGATTCTCAAAGTATTTCCGAATCCACTACCTTGATCATATAGTAGATAACTGTAGGCTAACCAACCAAACTCGTAATTAAAATAAAATCGACCTCCTACATCTAAACATTATTCGAATATCCAAACCTACCTTATCATAATCCAATTTTTGCAATAAGTCCACAGAACCCCATGTTCCTTGAAGTCACTCTCGAAACTCTTGAAGGCATTCTCCAGTTGTTGTCTATCTATCTTTAGCACTGTGGATGGACCAGACACTACTGACTGAAACCAAAATGCAGTCTATATCTATTCAAAAAGCCAACTTTTCCCATTCCTCACAAATTGATTATCCCAGGGCCCGAGTTATTAAGTTGGGGCCCAAGATATTTCAACTCACTGATTGGTTGGTTATCTCAGGCCCCGAGTTATTAAGTTGGGGCGCAAGATAATTTAACTCTCTGATTGGTTGGTTAGTTATCTCGGGGCCCGAGTTAGTAAGTCAGGGCCTGAGATAATTCAACTCACTGATTGGTTCGTTATCTCGGGGCCCGAGTTAGTCTCGTTATCTCGGTCTTTATGATAAAAAGAATTTAGTTTACAGTAGTAGTACACAGTCTATCTAAGTCATGATTATTGCAGCTCAATTGGATATTCAGTTTTTTCTCTTCTTCCTATTATTTGTATCTTCATATCTGTCGTTGGCTGCATTCATGCTGTAGAACGTGGGGAGTCCCTTCATGAATATGTTGCAAAGTCTTTAGATAACACCTGACTTCCTACCATTAATAGAACTATCGACCACAGTATTGTATATATGACACCACTCGCTTAATCCAGGTTATACACTACAATCCTTGAAGGTGATATAACTGTATGCATACATGACTTAAGAACTTTGATGTTAAAGCTGTGATAATCTTCATTCATTGCAGTCGCTCTGAATACATGACAAGTTCCAGAGAGATGTATTAATTTCCACCACTCATTTGTCTGAACACACCAAACTATCCTTTGATTGGATCAGACTGTAGGAAGACTAGCACGATATAATTATTTCCATTGACTATAAGCTATTTCTCTGTAATGTCACATGATCATGAGAGTGAATAGATACAATTAATTCTGAGTTTTTATGTACTGCATGTCCTATCAAATGTCCACTACAATACTGTAAACTGGCTTTAATATGAACCTCATCAAGTATGACAATGCAATCCTGCGATTTACCTGATGATGGTGTAATATATCCCAAGATCTCAGAAATAGACTTCTGGCATTCTCAATTGAAACAAGGGTATTCTCAATCCCCTAATGTGTTTCATTAATACTGAGGGATGTGGTAGTGAAAGTGTCTCACATAAACCTCTATAAGAACTCCAACTTCAGAAAATTTGAGATAAGACAATGCGAATGGTTTGAGCAGAATAACGCTTCTTCTTTCCAGTCCATTCTTATCCATCCTTGCTCAAGAAGAATGGTTTATGTTCTTTATGTCAATATTTCAAGTCTTTAGTCAAGTATTTCCTTGGTTTAAATTGCTCTTATTTGGAAACTGACACAATTCAAAACCAACATTAGTAAAGTTATGAGCTGCTTCCTTTCCTGTAATCGGGATCTATACTACTTATCATATCATTTACATAGCATACAAAAAGCAGAGGACCTAATAAACGGTAATATAATTGCGGTACACCACAGGTAATCTCTTGTAGTACAGTAGACTGCGATTTGCTAATGACTACAGTTTGACCTCTGTCTGACAGGTAGGACTCGAACCAGTCTATAGAACCTACACCCATCATTTTCTAAATAAAAATTATTTAGAGTTTCGGACCCTACATATACTATATTTATTACTTGATAACTGTAACTTCTTAACTAAATTAGATGCAACATTAGTAAAATAATTATTAAATAAATTACTAACTAGAGTATGATCATGAATCAGCTCACCGTTATCTTGCAGAACAATATTCGATTTAGATTTAAGGTTTTTATAACCTAAAGATTTTAGGGTAGACCATAGACTTTTAGGATTATCTTTATTCTCACTTATTTTGTTGTACAAATATTCAGATTTAGCTTTTATAATTTCCCGTTGGACAAGGTTTCTATATTTGCAGTAATTATTATAATCAGCTAAAACACGGTATTTCCTAAATTTATACAAATAGTTATATCTTCCTTAGACCGGCTCGGTCGTCGCCCTGGCCAACAAGGACCGCATCCCTCAGTGGCACACCAGGCTGGGGTCGATAACTTGGCTACTGGAACAGAAGACAGAGAAGAAAGAAGAACCAACCTGTTGCAATGTAAAAAGACACTAAAGATTGCTACAATGAACGCACGCACGCTGAAAGCACATACCAAACAGGGTGACATGGTCGCTGTGGCAATGGAATATAACATCGACATCATCTGCATCCAAGAACATCGGATTTGTCATGAAGACACTGCCATGAAGTACAATTACATTGGAAATGGATGGACTACAAGGAAAATATATGACAAGACACTACCTATAGAAACAGGGGACTTCACACCTGCCGAACTCCAAAGAAGCATTAAGAGCATGTCCAATAATAAAGCAAGTGGATTAGATGAAATCCCAGCGGAGGTATGGAAAACCGGAGTGCTAAACAGACCATTATTGAATGTTTGCAACCGGATGTTAAAATGGGAAAAGCCACCACCAATTTGGACTAAAGGTCAACTAAAGCCTCTCCCCAAGAAAGGAGACCTCGGCAGACCAACAGACTATCGTGGGATATGTCTGCTTGTGGTAGCTGCCAAAATATACAATAAAATGATTCTATATAGGATTAGGCCTCACATAGAGAAACTACTGCGAAGAGCCAAAACGGATTTCGACCAATTAGATCAACAATAGCTCAGATACTTGCTTGCACTACGGAGACTGATTGAAGGAATTAAGTCAAAGAATCTCCCCGCAGTCATGACTTTTGTGGACTTCAAGAAGGCATTCGACTCCATCCATAGAGGTAAAATGCTTGAAATCCTAAGAGCTTATGGAATACCAGAAGTAATTGTTGCTGGCATTGGATTGTTATATTGTGACACAGAAGCGCAGGTACTCTCACCAGATGGTGAAACTGAGCTTTTCTCAATCCTGGCTGGCGTACTGCAAGGTGACACATTAGCACCATTACTATTTGTAATTGTGCTGGATTACACAATGAGGACGGCCACAAAGGGTGAAGATCTGGGATTCACACTTCAAAAACGCAGAAGTAGTAGATATCCGGCAACTACAGTCACAGACACAGACTTTGCGGATGACATTGCCCTGCTCTCTAATACGCCAGCAGATGCACAGCTTCTACTAAATAAAGTGGAGAGGGCTGCTAAGGAGGTTGGATTGCATATAAATGCTACAAAGACCGAATTCATGACCTTTAATGTTGATGGAAACTTGACAACCATTGATAATAATCAACTAAGGAAGGTCGATGACTTCCAGTACCTTGGATGATGGATAGAGAGTAGCAAAAAGGACATAGAAGTTAGGAAAGCAAAGACTTGGGTAGCTCTATCAAAAATGGATGCCATCTGGAAATCAGATCTCTCCAGGCACCTGAAGACTAAGTTCTTTCGAGCCACAGTGGAAAGTGTATTTTTATACGGGGGTGAGACCTGGACACTGACTAAATCACTTGAACAACGAATTGACAACACATGACAAACGCCGAGCTTTATGGTACAATACCACCTGTATCAACCACCCTCCGTGAACGCAGATTAAGATTCAGTGGGCACTGCTGGCGAAGTAAAGACGAGGTCATACCAGATCTACTTCTCTGGCAACCAACTCATGGAAAGCGTAGTCGTGGACGACTGGCCATAACATATTATATATAGATCAACTTGAAAGGGATACTGAACTTGGGAGAAACGAAATTGCGACAACTATGGAGAATCGGGAAGCCTGGAAGGATCTCATTTCCACTGTCCGAGTTCTCTCGACCTAGTAGTAGTAGTAGTTATATCATTCTTTGATATTACTAAGAATACCCGAGGTCATCCATGGCTCAGTACGTTGTTTAAGACTAATTTCTTTAATTGGCTCTACAGTATTAAGTGCCTTTAGAAATATCAAATATATATTTAAAAACAGTGTACGCATGGTTAAAGTCAGTAGTCAGTGGCCTTAAAACAGGGTTCCCAGTCAGAATTAACTAACAAACTTAAAAAGCGTTCCTTGCTGTAATTTTTCATAGACCTAACTATTTACTGTTTTATGATCCCCGCCAGATTGAGAAATAATATCGGTATTATTACAAAGGATGTGATCTAGTAGAGTATAAGTTTTACTGGAAATTCTGGCTGTCTGGTAGAATCTCGAATAATTTGTTTTAAACCAAAAAAAATTAAAATACTTTGGTACTGTTTACATGCCCGCGCCCGCCACCGCCACTGCCACTGTATAACCTTCCAGATTAACAAAATTGTTACATAACAGGCTGTACTGAGTTAGGCCTAGAACCATGCCTAGAACCTACCAGCTGACCAGTACCGGTACCTCTTGAAGCTGCATTTTACAGCATTACCCCGAATCACTTGATCTGCACTGCACTGTCTGACAGTGGACAGCCTGTGGCCTGGCCTGAGTCACTGAGTGATGCAGTACCGCTCACCACATCCCGCTTCTGTATAACCTTCTGACCTTGTCCTCTTGTCCATGCTCAGCTTTCTGTTTTCTACAGGCTAACAATCCTACGACCTACCCTCCAACTCTCACCTATCGATATGGCGTTGGGACTACGCCAAATCACCCTGTCCTGTTCCGGACACACGCGCCCGGTGGTGGATCTTAACTTTAGTGGCGGAACCCCCGACGGTAAGTTCTATCTGATAAGCGCGTGTAAAGACGGTAACCCAATGCTGCGCAACGGGCCAACCGGCGACTGGATAGGAACATTCCAAGGTCACAAGGGGGCGGTGTGGGGCGCCGTATTAAGCCACGACGCCACTAAAGCCGCCACGGGGTCCGCAGACTTTACCGCAAAGCTGTGGAATGCGCAGACGGGCGCGGAACTGCGATCATTCCAGCACAACCACATAATCCGTAGCGTGGATATAACGCGAGATACTCGTTACTTAGTGACAGGTGGTGCGGAACGGATTATCAGAAGGTTCGATCTCACCCAACCAGACTCCGAGCCGTTCACTCTGACCGGTCACGATAAGCCAATCAGGGACTTAGTAGTTTCCCAAGACGGACGCTTTATATTCTCATGTGGAGATGATAAGAGTTTACGGAAGTGGGAACTTTCCTCTGGGATAGAAGTCTGCGGGAAGGTGTTTAATGACCCTGTATTCGGTTTGGATTTATCCAGTGATGGTGAAACTCTTATAGTTTGCTGCGGAAGTCGCGTCATATTATTTAACTCTGAGTCCTTTGAGCAGCTACAAGAACTAACTTTCCCTTGTAATATCTTCTCCGCCTCTCTCCACCCAGGTAACTCTTCCCATCTGGTCGCCGGCGGTGATGACTTCCTTCTCTATAAAAAGGACGTGTCTACGTCGGAACAACTCGAGGCCTCTCCGGTCCATTTCGGGTCCATCCATTGCGTTCGCTACTCACCGGATGGCGAGATATACGCGAGTGCTTCCGAGGATGGGACTGTACGCCTGTGGCAGCAGACTATCGGTCGCACATACGGTCTGTGGCGGTGTGTTGTAGACGATAAACAAATAAACGGTGTTGTAGACAATTCGATTCTACTAGAGGAGCCCTAACCTTGTATCATTAAATTTAACATAATTGGTTGGGTATTAGTTTGGTACCATCGCTGATTGTGGCGTGGCCACTTGTGATTATTTTAGTAATATTTCGATTAAAATATTTTTCATTCGGGTGGAAAGTAATCTTCTTTGAAAAGAAAAAAACTAGGCCTATCGGAAAGAAACAGTTTTTGTCACTAATTTTATTCACTGAAATTCAGTTATTCTATCTGAGTGTATTGAGTTTTGCATGGGTTTGCTTTGCAGTTTGGCGGCTAAAATGCCATCGAGTACAAAAGTCAATAGACGAGGACAGAATATCTGAATTTCGGATATTTCCGACACGTTTTTTTCTATCGAATAATCTATTTTATCTGAAAAGTAAACGACTTACCGATACAAATTTTTCATTCTATTTACATTATAGGTAAGGTATAGCAGTACCTGCTGAACGTAATTATGAATTTCAGTAGGCCTACTGTTGTACTATAAGTAGGCCTACTACCTACTGTAGTACTGTAGCAATTTACACAGTTATAATATATTATTTGACGAATTTTTATTCGAATTATGTTATAAATAATTACGAAATGTCCAAATATAGTGTTTATAACTGAAAAACACAAAAAACAATCGGGGTCTGGCCTGGCGGTCTGCATATGAAATACCTACAAATGATTATATCAAGTCAAATTATTAAAAAGTTGAATTTTGAATTTACAAAAATTTACTGGCTGTGTGTCGCGGGTCTCGAACTCAATTAATAATAGTGAGCGAAAGCAATATGGAGCATTCATTCTCTAGATATGATAGCCATTGTTGGCTCTTTGCAGCGTTAAGATAATATAATTTAATGATTATTTTCCACCCGAATTCGACATTTATTATTATGTTATTTAATTAAAATGACGCAAATCAGCCCATCCCACGGTATATTGGTGCTATAATTCACATTGTTTACATTATTATGAGACAAATCGAGTCTAATGGACTGCTAACAATGTCGTCATGGATTTAACGATTTCAATAAATATTTTAAACGTTACATTTTAAATGTTACACAATTATATTTGGTTTTGAATAATAAATTATATAGTGCAGTTTTTATTATGGTGTGTTGATCATTTATAATCCTATTAGTACTGGAGCGTTGAACCATCAGCTAATCTTGGTACCAAATGAACTGCTGAATATGAATGTAATCTACATGACGTTTTCCATAATAGATAACTGCCTATTCAATACATCATAGGAACCGCCATCTTTGGTAGTATTGGTTGGAAGCTAAAACGCCGCGACATATTTCAGGATAGAACCCTCGCACTGAATAACTGCACATAGCCAGTACAGCGTACTCACAAAGACACAGTCTACGTACATATCCGCAAAGTTTCAACTTAAGGAATTTTAAACAAGGAAATGTGAGAATTTTCCCTTCCTGACATTTCGCCCTGGTGGCAGACTTGAGACTCAAATTATATTTTAAGCTGATTAAGTAATATTTTGACAGAATTCATGTGTTCCATTTGTACCAAGTAGTGTGGCATGAATACCAAGTAGTGTACCAAGTAGTGCACCATATGCACCAAGTAGTGTACCATGTGTAAAAAGTAATCTACCAAGTTCTCAAGTGGCGTACCATTTGTACCAACTAGTGTACCATACGTACCAAGTAGTGTTGCATGAGTACCAAGTAATGTACCATATGTACCAAGTAGTGTAGCATGAGTACCAAGTAGTGTACCATATGTACCAAGTAGTGTAGCATGAGTACCAAGTAGTGTACCATATGTACCAAGTAGTGTAGCATGAGTACCAATTAGTGTACCATATGTACCAAGTAGTGTTGCATGAGTACCAAGTAGTGTACCATATGTACCAAGTAGTGTTGCATGAGTACCAAGTAGTGTACCATATGTACCAAGTAGTGTTGCATGAGTACCAAGTAGTGTACCATATGTACCAAGTAGTGTACCATGAGTACCAAGTAGTGTACCATGAGTACGGTATGATCATATTTTATCAAAGGCTGAGCTCGAAGACTTCGTGGCTCGCCCGATGTGAAGAATGCCAGGATTTCACTAAAACCACAGGTTACAGAAGAGCTGAATTTAACCAAAACAACATAGCGTTGGTTTGCACTCTAGGTGGGGGCCTCGGTGCAACTAGCCCGCTGTCGCAATCGAGTTTGTTCCCCTTTCTTCATGCTGTATCAAGGGTTATCAAAAATTGACTGCAATTTAATTGCATGCTATCACTCAATTAATTGCAATTGGAACTTATACCAATCAATTAATTGCAATTAAAGTCTTGAGCCTATCAATTAATTGTAATTGCCAATTCACAAAATCAATTATTCAATTAATTGCAATTAATTGCCAATTATTTTAAAAAAGTTGAATATTATTACTATTAATATTACTAATACTATTTAATTGATAATAATTAGTTGTTATTAGTTGTTTTAGTATTAATTGGTTGTTAAGTAGTTATAATAAAATAAGTTGAATATTATTACTATTACTATTTACATAATTTCTTTATTATGACTGACTATTCAATATCAATAATATATCAATGGTTTATATTACAATCCATACTGAACAATTAATATACTGACCAGAAGATTAAAAATCACAATGGGCCATTTCTAACTACCGGTAGTTACTACCTAGCTTCTTCCTGTCAAGTATATCGTTCAAACTGCCGCAGTAGCGCTACCGTTAACAAAATAACTGAAATGAACGACTGATGCTGTGGTAGGCCTAGGCAGTCAGTAGGTAGGCCTAATGCTGTAAATAATAATGATACTGATAGTTTATTTTACATTGTGTTTGTGTACTGGTTTATGCATTGTATAGTAAAGCAATATAGCTACAGAAACACGGTAAGTATTACTGATGCTGCAAGGCTGGGCGCTGACTAACTTTCTACTGTAGAATTGATAGACAATAAATAATCGGATAATTGATTGTGTTGGGCGATGGACGCAATTAATTGGATAATTGCTTCCAGAGCAATCAATTATCCAATTAATTGTGTCTGTCCCAATCAAATATCCAATTATTTTGAAACCACCAATCAATTAATTGGATCAATTAATTGCAATTAATTGTTTGCCCAATTAATTTTTGATAGCCCTTGTGTTGTATCGTTAAAGCGTTGGTCCTCTAAACTAATTAGTATATGTACAGGTTATAAGACAGAAATAAGCGCTATAAAACGCTTAATAAAGATAAATTTAAAAAAATAAATTCTTCATATATAAAATTACAATAAAATGTCGACCGAAAGGTGAAGTCCTGGTATTCTTTACATGGGCGTCCATTTTCCAATTACATACACCAATTCGTAATGCAGACTTATTAAACAGTGGTTGCCGTTGTCGTTTATATGAATAATTATCGCTCACGATGCTCTATCAGCAGGTGAAGCTTGGAACACTTTAACCGATACGAAGTGATGATTATGACGTAATAAAGTGAAATCCAATCAATCCAATAATCCTATTGGACAATATTTTACTGCAGAAAGGCCCTCTTTCTCTGAACAATTGGACAATGACACTTAAGCTACGATATATATCCCACCAGGTAAAATAGGATATTCATAATGGATAACTTTAGTCTGTACGTATATAATACGACTGGTAGATAATGATTTACATTATCTACTGAGTTCCGCGCGTTATAATTTTATAATGGCATTTTAATTTTCGAAATATATAATAACTATTTCTTTTGCAAAAAGAAAGCATTTTTTTGTCCGACCTTTTAATTCGCATTTTCCAAGAATAGTTAAAGCATAATATTTTATCGAGGAAAAAATGCTTATTACAGTTTTGGAGAAATTAGGATTACAAAGAGGACAAAAAACGTTATTTTTGTACAAGAAGTAATTAAATTACGGACACTAATTATAATTAATTATTTATTGCATGGTACTGTCTGCAAGGCAGATAAGGGGGGGGGGGGGGGGGCTTGACGCAATAAAAATTCATCCCTCTCCAGGGGAAATTCGACGCAAATAACAGGTGATTATTCTCAAAAATAAAACTGTTTCCTGTGTGTTTAGTTTATTGTTTTGGTTAAAATAAGGTGCCACTGTAACTTTCCTTAAATTGAGAATTTAACATTGAGGCGGGATATTAATTCGCCAAGGCGGGTTTTGCGTCCAGACCCCACCCCCCCCCCCCCCCCCCCCCCCCCTCTCCTCCCCCTGTCTCATCCTCCTGCAAGGAGTACCTTAAAACGGAACTCAATATCCAATATTGGTTTATGTTGTTAAGCGGCTCTCTAGTTACGTAATAAATATTCGAGAACACTAAATTATTTAACATTGAGTAAGGCAGCATCAGGAGTTGAAGAGTACAATAATATGAATCGCAGTAACTATGGAAGCAATATAGTAAAATACTACAGTTCAATTTATTTTGTACACACTATATCTCTGTACGTTTTATTAAATAATTGAGCAACAAAAAAGTACCAATTTAAGAATAAAATTACGTATTACATGGGAAATTTTTGAGAAACAATGATTTTTTGATTACATGAGAAAAAAAAGTTTTACTTTTTCCCATGTAATAAATAATTATTTCCTCAAAAAATATGTTTTTACTATTCCTTGAAAATGCGGATTAAAAAGGCAGACAAAAAATTGTTACTTTATTTAAATTTTTGTACGGTAAATAGTTATTATATTTGCTGGACAATATGTTAAATATTCATCATTACTGCGTGGTGTGAAAAAGTCGCCTTTTCATACAATGATGTAATATTACAGTACTTACGTATTATTAATGAATAATTAATAATTTATTATTCATTTTAGAAAATTTCAGAACTTGTACCGTAATGAGTTAAAAGAAAACTCAAATGTTATAAAAACACATACGGTACGGCAGTACGGCTTATGTTTATGTTAAAAAACAAATGAAGATGAATTTAAGTGAAACATGAAATTGTTTAAATGTACCTATGTCTGTTGTCTGTAGGTGAGTCTATCCGGCTTTACCGAAGTTTTGCGGTTGAATGGGAAGGGCCAGAATCGTCAAGGTTTAACAGTCCCCTTTGTGCCGGCACGGGATTGTTTACACCACCCTGCTGTGATGGATCACTTCCAAAGATGGATAAGTTCAGGGGAGTGCAGGTGAGATCGCTTATCGTTATCTGTTTTGGTTCGGGTGGTTGCGGTAAAAATAGCGGCACCGGCACAGTACGAGCGGGAATAATTGTTGGATTGTTACTGGTACCGGTAGTCCTATCGCCGCTAGTAGTAGTAGTAGCACCGGCATCTGCCACTCTAAGCGTCGCTGTATCAGTACCGGTTGATCCTACATCGGGGAT